>RJWT010000854.1:0-14389 GCA_004365215.1 Cuniculus paca
CCATAGAAAAATGCTTTTATAGTTCAAAATGTTGTCATCAAATGGTTCAACCTAATAGGTCTAACACTTGGGATGTTTTTGTAGTTAGAATCAAGCATACTTGGGAGAAGAGGCGAAAATACTTAAAGTAAGCCACATATGCAGGCCCCATTATGTTGTCTTCCTATGTCCCCTGAAGAATGGCTTTACCAGGGCTAAACTTTGAGTTGGTAGCTGCAGGCATTCAGCTCTTTTCACTGTGCCCACTCTTAGGGTTCTCCATACAACTTTAGTTTTCTGTGTGAAGACTTATTGCAGAAAGTTCTTTCTGGTGTACTTACTGAGAATAATATTTTGCTAGACCTACTATAAATTATCTACAGTGAATCATTAAGACCTCTGTTGTCTTGTTGAACTCTTCCAGCAGCCTCACCATTATCAAATAAATAGTAATAAATACATATGGTGAAGTAACTTCTCCATGACTTTTAATTTCTCACTGTTCTTTTCCCTGGGCCTCATTTTTTCTTATTTAAAATTATTTTGCTTTCTTTTCTATTAAATCTCAATAGGGGTGTATGTTTGTGTGCGTTTGTGTAGTCATACACATATATGGGACCAGGCAGAGGATATAGACTGTGACCACGTTGGAGGGTGTGGTGGATTGACATGAAGTTAATTTGGTTGTAATTGTGGAAGAGGAAGAGGAGGAGGAGGAAGAAGAGAAGGAGGAGAGGGAGGAAGAGACAGCATGGGAAATGTACCATCTCTTGCTGGAGCTGGAGTGGGGAAAATCTTTGAAGGTAGAGATATTTGACTTTGCTTCCCTGAGTATGAGACAGTTATGTTGCTGGGAATATCTTCCAGATTGGGGCTGGGTAGGGCAGTCAACAAAGCAAGGATTAGTGTACCATGGCACATGGTGCCGGCAACTTCTAGTAGCAAAAACTGCTTTCTGCAGTGGCCAATTTTGAGTACCTCTCTGATGTGTAATTTTAGACTGACTGTAAACTGAATATAAACTGAATATGGAGTGCATATCAGGTATTTGTTATCTTTGGGTCCAAGGATGAAAAATACTCATTTATTTTTATTAAGAGGACACTATATTTATTGAGGGAAAGAAAGCTTCTGTCCGAGAGACAGAAAGGGTCCCGAGTGGGTTGCTAGCTAGCTAGCTATTTATTTATTTATTTATTTATTTATTTATTTATTTATTTATATTAACAGCAGACCCAGGATGAAAACTAGAGCTAACACTGGTTATGTTGTGCTGGTGGTGCACAGTAGATAATTTTTTCATTCTGTATATATTTTTTGTTGCTTATAACAAATTAAAACAGATGTTTTAGGTTAAAGAGAAATATTGACCTTTGACAGATGCTATAGTTTTGTCTATTCAAAGTGATTATAATGGCATATACTGGTACATTGATGCAGTCTTACCAATCAATGTCCTGATACCAAAGGTAGCAACTAAGTACTTGTTAGATGGCATTCAATGTCCTTTTAGTCATTCATTTTGTTACACTTTTTGGGGGTGGATAACCTACCTGCTCAAAATCGTTGCTCTTTGTACCTATCAGACTCAAAGATTATAAATGAAGCTGAAAATAGTCACAGCTATACGTGTTTTCTGGTTGCTTTAATCAAACATTTGAAAATATCCTTGTAGGTCTGAAGGCTCATGAGTGTCAAAGTGAGCAGTATGTTGACAATTTTTACTCATGCCCATGCAAGTCATTATCTTGCTTAAAATTTTCATCATTCAAGTCTTTTAAAATGTTTGGTTAAAGAGAGCAAAAATAAAATTGTGACTGTGATATTTAAAGATTTTATGTTCTGTAAGCCTTGAATAGTGATCCTATCGAGTTAGGATAATGTCTTTTATTTTTATTTTTTTGGTACCGGGTATCAAACTCAGAACCCCATGCTTGTTAGGCAGGTGCTTATGCTGCTGAGCTAAATCTCCGGCCCTGTGATGTCTTTTTAATAAATATATTCAGTAATCAATTTTGCAGTTTTTCCAGTTGGTCTCTTAGCTAGTTTATCTGAAATGATTTAGTTTTGGTTTTCATTATAACCTTTGGTATGAGACAAGTATGAGGAGAAACAAGTTTGGACAGGTAAGTCATCCACCCCAGGAGTGCAGCAGACCCTCGTTGCTTACAGTCCTGAGGCAACTGGTGTCATCCATACATTGGCTTCTTGGCACTCTCCTGTCAGCTTTCAGCCTGAGAGCTACAGATCTATGTGGTGTAATAGGTGCAAACAACCCAAGTATTCTGTGAGAGCCTGTGCAGGCTACAAGCAAATGCTATTTGGGCAGCCGAAAAGTGTGTATTTCTATTTCCCGAGGTACAAGAATGACAGCAATATTAAAGGTTCACCAAATGCTGGCTGATATTCTTTCATGCTTAGGACTAATCTACATTATTGGCATATATTTAAATTTGTTAAAAGGTCATTGGATTTATACTGCAGACCTGCTATTAACTTGAGTAAGTCACTCAAACCCTCCGTGCCTCAGTTTTCCTTTTTCTGTAAAATGGTCCTCATAAGGTTGACTGAAGTATCGCACCAGTGTAGGCCTTCGATTTGAGCTTGGCATATAGTAAAAACTCAGCATTGAGGTTGTGCTTAACATGTGCTAAGAACTGTTACTTCCATTTTTATAAGTGAAGAGGCTGAGATTTAGAGAAGTTCTTCCAAAATACATGAGCTGTATGGAGCTGTGGTGCTGCAGTGTCGCTGTTAACATAGTTTGAAGATGCAGTCTGTCAGTCTCGCGTGTGGTGTTCACAACTCTTGTTCTGCCACTGCCCCAAAGAACTGAGTATTCAGTGCTGATTATAATAATCTGACATCTCCTTTGGGAAAACCAGGAGTCAAAGTAACCCTCTGTTGATTGCAGGGCATGATATACTTAAGATACCCAGTTACCTACTCTAGTCAGGTATGGTAAATATACAGTACATCTATGTGATTTTCTCTGTTAAACTTCTTACAAAAATGTAGCTGATAGCAAATAGTGAGTTTACTTAGAATTTCAAAAGTAGTGAATAAGAGCAGTGTTGGCTGCAGGCAGATGTGGTTCAAGGAAGAGCAGTGCTTCTTACTGGTATTACAATAAGTACTTAAGCTTCAGTTTGCTCAGCTCTAAAATAGGTATCATAAGTGCATTCTTCTTGAGCTTTTTTTCTTAAAAACATCTGGCCAAATACACAATAGTCTTGCCACACATTGAATTATCAATGTATGCTCATTATTACTGTTTTCATATTGATGCTAGAAACACAGTTTGTGCCATAGAGATCCTAAGACATTAGAAAAAGCAGGACTGGGACATCACTCAGTGGTAGAGTGTTTGCTTAGTATATGTAAGACCTGTGCTCAGTGCCCAGCACCACACACAGACAGTGAGACAGGCAGGGAGTAAGAGAGAGGGAGAGAGTAGGAGAGAGGGGTAAGGGGAAGGAAGGAAGAAAGGAAGGGATTGATTCAGGGAATTAGTTTCTTTCCAAATGATACAAAGTATTGGGGATTACTGTGTAAGAAAAATAATAGAATTACTGATACTACTTATTTTGATGCCTTAGATTGAATAGAACTGATTTGGAAATACTTTCTTAAAAAATGTATTTTAGTGTAAATTTTCTCAGCTTTGACCAATAAGAACATTAATGAAACTAAATATGCTAATGAGTTACTCTTTGGAGAGTGAATGTTCTGTTCTGCTTGTATTTGCCATATAAGGAAGTAGAAGGTTTGGAAATCATTAAGAAGTCAGATAGGAACCAGGCTTTAACTTTGGTTTAAAGCAGAAGGTTGAGTCTCTTTGTTCACATTGATGTTCTGAATGGGGTTCACTCATCTAATTTTTAATAGCAGGGTTACATTCACCTATGCTCTTACCTCTTGCTTCAGTGGGTTATAACTGTAAGAATTGCAGCTGGTCTCTACATTTGTATTAATCTGAAATTTTCCAACCCAGGGGAAGCAAACATTAATTTTCATTTTGCAAAGGAAGAATTTGAGATTTAGAGAAGTTGAGATTTGATCAATACCATAGAGCTGGCTAGGGCTAACACTAGGGGGACTTTGTTTTGGCTCTCCCCATGCTCCTCTCAGGCATTCCTCGGCATTTGATTTGATTTTTGGACTCTTAATAACCAGCTGCCAAACCTCAGTGCGTCTCTTGAATCATGAAACTCTAGAGGACCATGGTACTCTGATAACCTAATCCCCTAAGGAGAGAGGTGACCTTTGAGGAAGTCAGAGGCTTACTTCAGTCACACTAATGGCTTCTGGCATAGTCAGTCCCCAAACACAGGTCATGTTGTTGAGTCTTGAGTTTTCCACCCTAAATCAAAACTACCCACTTATTTATCCCTGTGCACAGGGCATCTGCTCTGAGAGTCCCAGGGGGTGACTTCACCCAGATTTGACCTCACTTCTGCTTTCTTTTCCTCACTTCACCCTTTATTGGGCTTTAAGGGATTTTCACATATTTTCCCATTTTTTTCTCAGTTTAGAGCATAAAAAGAACTAATGGCCATTCATTCAGGTCCTTCTACTTTAAATTTCTATAGCATTTTCTCAGAATATAGAGCTAGCACGAAACGTTGTTTGTAAAGGGAGTGAAATCCTAAGACATCAAGGAAGGAAAAAAAGTAGGCAGACGGATGAGCACAATTTGAATAAGAACATTCATTCTAATTTAACCTTCCTTCTTTCTCTCACATCCCCTAGCTCAGCCCTCTTCATATATACCATCTCAGGTGAAAAAATTGTTCCCTTGCCATCTGCATAAAATAGTTTTCCGACTACTTTCTTTTCCTAGATTTTTTTCCTTAAATATAGAATTCAGAGCTTATATTGTTCCACTATCCTCCTTGCCCATGTATGCCTGCAAAAGTTGATGTTAGAGGCAGTAGTCTGTGAATGGGATATTACTGAAGGACTAGGAGAGTATGTCTCCTGGATCCGTGATTTTACAGAGACAGTCTTAAATGGGCAGAAATAATGAAAGAAAGCATCAACAGGGTAACTGGTTTTCTCTGCCCCTCAACTATATAGTAATATAGAACCAGATTTGTTGCTGTTCATATTGCTAGTAAGTTGGAATCTCAAACTTGAATTAGGAAAGAAAAGTATTGTTAAAGATGTTAATATACCTAAGAAGAAAACAGATTCAATTTGAGAATGATATTAAATTCTATCATAGATAAATCTTAACCTAATAAATCAGTCTACCGTAAGCTCATATATCTTTGAAAGTCTTTATTATAATTTAGAAACGGTGAAATCTATATGCATGCTTTTTGTTTTCCTCCCTAAAGTGAGAATTTTCCTGACAGTTCAAATGTGGAACAAGACTAAGCTGTTGCTAACCTGTTTGTCAGTTGCTGGGCAGTTTTCTTAGTGTCTTTCCTGACATGTTTTAACTTGATTTCCTAAGGCATCAGAATGAGGATTGCCCTGTTCTTTGTGGTACAATGAAAAGATTGAGATTCTTTTGATCAAAACGAGGCAATCAGGACTGAAAAAAATCATTTTTCTTTTTGGTCTTTTTTTAAAAAAATATAATAAAAGCAATTCTCAGGGGCATTGGATTTTACTCATCTGATGAAGTAAATGTGGCCAAAAAAAAAAAAAAATCCCAGTAGATAGAAATGAGTATAGAAACTTCCAGCTTTGAAGGCACAGTACCTGGTTTACGTGTTCTGGCTGCCCAAGTTGGAAACCATGAAGTACCGGTGTTCCTGTTTCAAAAAGTGGTGCCTCCCCTGGAGGATTTGTATGTATTGTTAGCATTCTGATTTCTACCTTTTCAAGTCTCACATTTAAGGTAAAGTATACAGTCTTAATCATAGTAGTATCCCATCAACCAAGACTTTTAAGAAAATAAAAAATTTTTCATTTACCTTTCATTGCGATGGCTGGCTGTCCATTCACCTGACACGAGTGTCTTCAAGTTGAGACAGGCTTCTCATCTCCAATTGCGAATAAGCCTTGAAACTAAAGTTGGCTAGGTAGTGGATTTTCTGGGGAAGAATAAAATGGTCATTTTCTCTCCCCTGCCGGTGAAGATCCACGCTCCCCTACCCTTCTGAAGGTCGTCCTCCGAGCAGCACTTTCAGACTTGCCTGCCCAGGAACAAGTGGTGCAACTTGCTCCCTAGATAATGTAAATGACTCACATTTAGAGTAGGTGAGTTTTGTAGACAGGGAAGAGCATTTCCTGAACCTGCAGGAATCAGCCAGTGGTGGTGATTCACCTGAGGGGCACACAGAGGGCTGGAACTCAGTGCCAGAAGTCAGTGAAGGAGTGGAGTGAAGTCTGAGGGTGGGTCCTACTTACTAATCATGTCCTCAGATCCAGTCTCTAAGTGTACCTCTCTCCCCCCCCCGCCCCATTTTAGAGTTTTCTGTTGCAAATTAGAAATGCATTTAAAGTCTTCCTGCTGGTTGCATTCTGGATTGAAAGGAATACAAGTGTATTTCACGGGACAGAATATTTTTCAAAAATACTGGACATATTTAAAGGGAAAAGTTAAAATGTACATACAGTGGTAGTTGATAGCTTTGGAAACGTGTAGTCCTATTCAAGATTCTGATAAAATCTGTAGACCCATTTTCACATGTACACAAATATACATGTTCAAATATTTTAAATATTAACTAGGGAATAGGGTCACTGAGTTTTTTGAATGCTATTTTTCAACAAATACAATTTGTTCTTTTTTTAAAAAGCAGCCCACACACTTATATAACCTGACCATATTTTATTTGTAATTCACTTTAGAGCTTTCAGATAAAAATTTCCAAAGATGCTGGAGTTCTCTTGAATGCAACATTTAAACAAGTCAATAAAATTTTTTTTTACTAAATCAAGTCAAAACCTATTACTATGAAAGATGAAGAGAAATAAAAATGATAGTGAGAAGTGAAATTATTTTTTAGTTAAGTCTATAATAGGCATTAAGTAATGTTTACTTAGGCCTTAAGGAGATAATATATTCATACTTGGTTTTCCTTCTGTGTTTGTACAGAAAAAAAATACGTTAAATTGCTGATTTTTGGGTATCAAAATTACATTTCTTCTGTAGTCTTTTTCTAGACAAACAAAAACAGACCACTACAATTTTTCATTTTGTGTAGGGTGGAGTGAGCATGTTATGAATGAGTAGCTAGTCCTAGGAAAGGTCTCTGAATAAAAATTAGCCAACTTAATAATGCCTTAATCTTACAAAAATTTTCCATATTTACAACAGCTCTTCATTTAGGTTTGACTCTCAAAATGCTGTTTTTACTTCTTCTCCTTGGACTTTTCCTTTTCACATTTGAGGCTAGTTCTGTGCATTTGGAACAGGAGGGCTATGCTATGGAGGCCTTATTTTGGGGGACTTGCGCTTCTTGCTTGTTATGAATCATGATCCAGTACTAGTAAATGATACATTGTTCATAATTCAAAATCAATTCCAGGATAATGGCTAAGTCTTAAGAGCATCAATTTAGAGGGAAATCATCCCTGGTAACCTTTTTAAAAGTAGGCTGAACAAAGACTTTCTCTGCAAATTCTTAGGATCGTTACCCTAAATTTTAGTTGATGTATATAAAGTCATAATGGGTAACTTATAGAGGCAGATATTTGTTATAAGAATGTAGGGAGTTCTGTTATATATCTTACATTTTAATACATTAAATACCTGGGTTGACTTTGTCTTGTTAAGGTCAATGACCTTAATATTGACATTGTCACTTAAAGGAAAATGCCTTTTCAGAAAGTTGATGATGGTTTTTATATACTTTTGATTTTGCATTTGAAAGGAAAATGTCTTGGTAATTTAGGATTACATGTCATGGTTTACTGTATCTTTAAAAAACCCATGAAACAAGTAGAAAGTATAACATGATTATGAATGACCCTCATACTCATGAAGAGGGGCCTTCATGTATATTGAAGCACTTGACTTTGTGTTGCAATACTTAGTGTTGGTTGTTGGGATGATTGGGTGTGTGCCTTGTTCTGGAGTGAGCTTGGGATAGAATAGGCCTTCCCCTTCTTTGATAGGTAAACTGAGTGTGTGGTGTTGAAGCGGGGCAGTAATTTGGTACTTTTTGGGTGGTGCTGCAAATGAAGTTTTGTAATGAAAAAGTTAGCATGAGGTACACTTTATGCATTAGTCTTCAAGTATTTTATGCCATTCTCAAGTTAGAACTTGTTAAAGCTGATTGTACCTAACATTGAAAAAAAGGGAAGTAGTACACGTTTAGTCATGAAAAAGTGTAGCGCTTTGAGAAAAAGAGCAGTCAGCAGCCAGCCCATAACTTTGTTATTGTTCACATCATTGAAAGGTAAATCTGCATAATTTTTTTCTGCTGATTTTTATAGCAAGTCTCATATTTCATAAAAGCTCCAGGAGGATTTGTAGCAATAATTACTTAGATGCTTCTTTGGAAAATTCTCTTAAATGCAGAGTACCTTTTTGTAATATTGTTTAGTCATTACAAATCTGAAATTTATTTTGAATATAGGGCAACATTCTCTGTGTGTGTGTGTTTCTGCCAGCACAGGGCTAAAATAGTTTTTTCTTTTTGGAGATAGGTATAATTGTACTTCTGCTGACATTATTTTTAAGGACTTTAAATCTATGTGCAAGTCAAAAGGACTTTTTTGACTGGATTCTTCTCTGTTTACAAATTGTTACAAATTTTTAAATATACTCCCCTCTAATGTGTTTTGGGAATGTGTTTGAAGTGATAGTCATTGTAACAAATATGTCACCCTTCTACTTCAGCATGTATTTCCCAAAAGCAAAAATGTATTCACTTACTTTATCACAGTACTATTATCAGCCTGGATATTAATGTTGAAAGAGTAGTATTTAGAAGTATTGAAAACTTTGCATTAAAATTTGCAATAGCATCTTTTATGAATTCTTTTTTTGCTGTGGAATACTGCTTAGTTTTATGTTTGTAGAGCCTTCTATTCCTTACACAGATCCCTTGGCATTTTTATCTCTCATAAATCTTCCTGCTTTTGAAAATTACTTTTTATCTGTATTTGTTAGGTTCATCCTGTGGAATATATAACAACAGGATTCTTACGTGTTCCTGAGGCAGTCGGAACATACTGCATTGGGGTCTGCATTAAAGTTTACTTTGGCGTTTAGAGTTTAGAAGTCAAATAGGAATCTATAATTTTGCTCTTGAATATAAGCCCAGTTCATAGATGATTAATTGAAGAATCAGTAAGATCAGACTCACTTTTTCTTTGAGATACTGGAATGGCTCATAGAGCTTCTCTTTAGTGTGTCCACGATGAAGATTCTGGTTTAATCACAGAAATTTGGACAAGTTGCTCATAACCTTACTGACTTCAAAATATATTCTTAAAGAGAGCAAGGAACTCAAGAAAGGTATTTGTCATATCTTCCCAAGAATTAGAATTAAGTCAGGTTACTGATAAAATTTTCTCAATTATGAAAGGAACATTTTACTGTCAGTTCTCACTATTTTGGTATTAGAAACTGAACACATGTATCACCAAGTCTTACCTTGACCTTCTTGTGGTTTCCCCATGGCACAAGACTTCTTGTTCCTTCTGCTTTTCTTTTTTTATGTGTTGATATGGACCTGGGGCAATGTCTCCTCTTCCAGTGTTGAAAGGCATATTTATTATTTGTGTTGTAATCTTGTTTTCCTGTGTCACTGGAAACTCAGATGTATTCATTTCTTCTTTAAGAAAAATGCTCATATAAAGGATATCAAGTTTCTTTGTAGTACATTGAGTCAATTACAGAAGAAAGACAAGCAAGGTCTAATTGAAGTGAAGCTCTTGGTAATGTCTTACATATCCACATCTTTTCCATATAGCCAGAACGTGCAATGAGAATTGTAAATTCTTCACAAAATCTTACTGTTCTATCTCTATACACAAAGTCATTCTAACTGTGGCTCACATCCAGTAGCTATGCATTTGTGTTGTGTATAATTATTACAAACCCTTTAATATTCCTTTGATGAGACTGCTATCTTTGGGGTCTTGTGCTAGAATTACTGTATTTAATCTGACACTTGAAATGATTTGTATCTATTAGGTCTGCTTTACAGAATGCACTTACTCTTTTCTGGTGTGAGAACCTCATTTATAATGGTCAATTAAGGGGAAGGGTGGTTTGAATTTTGAGTCTGGAGATAGACCTGCATCTGACTCTTGTACTCTCAGTGATACTTCTAAGCTGAGATATTTTGTCTCCAGACGTGGAAATCTTATTTGAGAGAGGCAGTGTTGGACTGGGACAGAACTGGTCACTGGGGTAAGGGGGACTCTAAATTTCATCTCAGCTTCTTCATTTAGTAACATTTTATTTTGGGCCAAGTTATTAGTATACTTGATCTTCAATTTCTTCTTCTGGAACATAAGCATGGGAATGCCTACCATGCAAGATTGTAAAGCTGGGCCGGGGATCTAGCTCAGCAGCCTAAGCACCTGCCTGGCAAGCACAAGGTCATTAGTTCAATCTCTGGTGCTGCAAAAAAAAAAAAAAAAAAAAAAAAAAAAATTTGTAAAGCTTAATTGTGATAATCTATACAAGGCAATTCCTACAGTGTTTAGAACTTGATTGAAATTCAGGGAACAGTAGCACTTTTTTTCCTGTTAGAAGGTCAAGGGAGAGTAAGTGAATGGAGGATTTTCATGCATGGTAAAGTTGGAATAAATAAGCAGGAGGATCTCAAGTTCAAGCCTAGCTTGGGCAACTTAGTGAGACCCTGTTGCAAAATAAAAAAGGGATGGGGATATAACTAAGTGTGAGAAAGCCCGGAGTTCAAATCCCCAGTAAAACACACACAGACACACACACACACACAGACACACACACACACACACACACACACACACGCAAACACACTGGTCCGCACACTCAGAGCTCAACTCAGAGGTAGTAAAGGTATGTCAGTAATACTTTGGTTGTATTTAGAAAGCTCTCAATTTCTCTCAATGATGAACAAAATATTTTCTTCAAATACTTATTGTAAACTTTCTGTAAAATTTTCATTGCTGCAGAGGAGGAAATGAGGATTTGTGTACTGAAGACTATCTGAAATTGTGGGACAGGGTGTATAGAATGACAGGGGAGGTGGGCTGAGCAGGCCAGTGCACTCAGGATAATTCTTTATAGATCAGGTATTTCTTGTTTCAAGAAAAACAATTTGCACAGTTAAATAGAATCAAAAGATAGATAAAAAATTAGTATAATATATGTTTGTTGCATTAAGCTAATGTTTTTAAAGACAAAGCTGTGAAAGAATTCAGATGTACATTTGATAAAATTTCTTAATATATATACAATCATGTGCACCATGCTACTTTTAAACAGAAGTTCAAACACAAAAGTTTAGCTTTTTTTCTTCTGTGCCTCAGGATATTGAATTTGTCAGTTTGAGTTTTATTCCAGGAGTAGCAAAAGTTTATATGCTGAGTGAGGTATAGATTTCTTTTTTTAAAAACCTGACTTAACTATGTAATATAAGTCTTAAATTTAATTTCCTATTTAGTTTCATTTTATATTTTTCCTTTCTCTTCTGGTATTCTTCCTTGTGTTCTCAGAACTTTCTATCCCTACCCCCCCCATTTTCTCTTGATGTTCCCCAGCCCTTTTTCTTGCCTTTCCTGCCAGCCCCCAATAAGTTATACTAGAATAGGTGAGGCAGGCAATCAGGTGACCTGGATGTCTGAAGGACTGACATAGCTATCTCTGAGACCTAGGTTGGTTCTCCTGTCCATGTGATTCTGCACAACTGGCTGACCTGTGCCTGTGCCCTGCCATTTCATGTGGAACATACTCACTCTGAACTTTTCAATCTAGGAAGGAACTATTCTACTTGTTCTTAAGAGCGTCTCATGTGATAGCTGTTGTTTCTCGTGCAACTCTTAAACTGACTTGTCCTTCATGGGAAGAGAAGTGCTGACTGTGCCGCTCACAAACAAGAGCCTCATCCCACCACTTTCTTAAAGTTACTGGTAACCTTGTAGCTGTGAACTCATCATATTCGATCTCTTTAGAAGGATTCCGTTCCCAACTATTTCCTCTTTGAATCTCTCTTGTTCCTTGATTTCCAAACACTTTCCCCTCCCCCACCTCCTCGGTTCCTCTTCTGTTTGTAAGACTTGTGCAATGTGGCCTCCGTGAGTCTCGTTCCTCACTGACTCTCCCTGTCGCTGTGGGATACTTAGAGTGTATACAGGGTATTGTGTATGTACCCTTCTTCTGAAAGTGTGAAGCTCGTTTGTGTTGAGATCTCTCCCTTTTCCTTCCAGCAGCTGCTTGCTCTCTAGTCTCACTACTGGGGTTTGATATCAACCTTTAACTGATAGCACAGAGAGGCTGTGGATCAGAATAGTTGTGGTTTGTTCCACCCACTTGGGCTCTACTCCCACCTTTGCCGTTTGTGAAGGGCAGCATGCACTGAGGGCAGGACAAATGCTTTCTTTCTGCTTCAATTTTCTTTTTTTCCTTTCTTCCCCACAGGGAGCCTAACAGTGTCAATCTCATAGGCAAGTAGTGAGTGTTAGAAAGATGACAATCCTCGTAAAGTGTCTGGCACAGAGCAGACACTCGGTGAATGAATGTAGGTGTATAAGGTCCTGGGAGGTTGTCGTGAACTGGGCCAGGGCTTGTGAAGCAACAGCACCTGGGCTGCTTATAGGTCACACATGTTTGTGTTGTTTTTCTGTAGTCAGGGAGAGTGGGGGTGCTCTGGAAGTTTTTCAGATTATAAGAACAGAAGCCTGGTATGATTTCTCTTGAGAGCATTAGAAGATCTGGGGTTGTAAATACAGTCATTTAGAATATGGGCTTAGAAACCAGAGTCTGAGTTATTTCAGCCATTCTGCTTGCTAGCTGCATGACCCTGTGCAAGTTACTTAATCTTTCTGTATCTCAACTTATCTCTTAAGATGAAGATAATCATAGTACTGTATAGGCTTCCTGGGAATATTAAATGAGATAAGATATTCAAAATTCTTGGGACATCTGCCGGGTACATAGTAAATAATAAGGTATGCTGATTTCATTCTTGATGCTGCCAGTTTCACCACTGCTGTTGTCACCAACTTGGCAACCTGAATTCCCTCCTGTACCCACACCTGGTATTGAGTGCAAGATGCCCCTTGAAGTGGGCCGTGAACTTTCCAGACAACCAGGTCCTTGTCATCTCCCGACAGTTGCCTTGCTTCCTTCCTGACAGTTTTGTCTGTTGCTGATCCAGAATTTGGATTTTCGTATCCGAGAAGGCTGTGCTTCGAGTCAGTCCCAGCGGAGGTATGAACCGTAAGGAGCATGCAGCACGGTAGTTCTTAGCCTGTGGCTTACACCTGTGGCACCAGTGCTCCTGGAAACCTGTGCCCAGGCCTCCCCAAACCCACTGATTCAGCAGCCGGAGGTGACTCTAGCAGCTGGCATTTGTCAGCATTCCTCCATGAAGCCGCTGAAGTTCATGATCTTATGTAACTCGTGTTCTGTGTTTACATTACCTACATTTGGTTTCTGTGTGAAATTCAAAATGGTAATGTGTGTTCCTAGGCACTCCAGATGATTTGTAAATCCTAAATTTGGTAGGGCTATTGCCTTCTAATCATGCTTTTCCTGACATAATTGATACTACTTCCTTTGGCTTGGGCTTTTTTGCTCTGGGTGTTTTGTTCTGTTAAGGTACATGTGACTTTATAGAGGAATTTCATTCTTTACAATGACTTTATCAACTTCTAACTTCATTGAGCTAGGAATCCCCCCTACCCCATAGTAATTGTTTTTGGTTTGTCAAGAATTCATCCATGTGTGACAGTTAGACTCCCCATCCCTGTTCTTCCTGGAGAGTATTTGGAAGACCTCATCCTGTTTATCTAATAAAAATAATTACATTCTAGCATTTAGTCTTTCATTTTATTTATTTTTTTGTGTATGTTGCTGGGGATTGAACTCAGAGCCTTCACACTGAGTGAGCTACATCACCAGCACTCCCGCTACTTTTTTTTTTTTTGGTCACTTTTTATTTTGAGACAGGGTCTCACTAAATTGCTAATTTTCCCAGGTTAGGCTTGGACTTGTGATCTTCCTGTCTCAGGCTTCCAAGGTGGTGGGTTTATAGGCGTGCTCCACCATGCCCAGCCTACATTTGACAGACGTTTTCAATTCTGGGGAGTGGGTGGGGTCGCACATGTCTGTAATCCCAGCACTCAGGAGACTGAGCCAGGAGGATCACTAGGAGTTTAAGGCCATCCTGGACTACATAGTGAGTTCCAGGTCAGCCTGAACCACATAGTGAGACTCTGTCTCCAAAACAAACAAATGCACACACAACAAAACAAAAACCCCTCAATTGTGTTCAGAACACATGTGCTA
>RJWT010000854.1:14489-56704 GCA_004365215.1 Cuniculus paca
GAACACATGTGCTATAGCAAAATTGGTATTTTTTTAAAAAAATTCTTTTCTATGTGACATTTATGACATTATGTCATCCCATCCATAAATTCTGTAATGTAGAATTGTGATTGCTAGTCTTAAAGATCATCATTTTGTGAATGTGATTTTAAGATATCTATAGTATGTCTCTTCCTTAAGGTTTTGGTAAATCATTTATTGCACAGATCAGGCACTTTGCTGTTGATTGTAATATAATGGAATAATATATTTATATTTATGGAAGATTTTTAATATTGAAATTTTGTCTGGAAATATATATATTAGCTCTAACCACATTCAAAGGATAATGAAAATATTATTAGAGATAAAATATATAGGTTACACTACCAAGCATAGAGTGTTATTAAACAAGAACGCTTTAGATGCAAGGAACTTAAAGTACAATGTCTCTTTGTAACTGTGTAGTGTACTCAACAGAGGCAGTATGGGTTTTCTGACATCTCTAATAGTAATGGTAATTCAGTTCATTAAAGAGGATGAAAATCACACATCTAATGTACTTTATAATGAAGAATTTAGAGACTATCATATGCTGCAAGTTATTGGTTTTACTTAGCCAGTATCAACAGTGCATGCCTAAAGCGTTCCAACTGAAATGAACATCATCTTTGGATAATAATGTCAATGACAGGACTTCCTTTTTGCCTCTTTAATGTAAAAAAAATTAAACCCATTTGTTTTATGAAGTGTTTATTAATTACACAATGAGGCAGCCTCTGCCATCAAAAATACATACAGTTTGTTTAAAAGTACATTTGTATTTCAACAAGTAATTACAAAGCAATATGGTAAGTACAATAATTGAGGTATGACAACATGCAGATGATGGAGTGATTGATTTTGAGGTGGTAGTGGGAGATGGGCCCTAACCCACAGGCCAAGTTGTGACAACTTAGGGTTTCACAGAGGAATGTGTTTTCTAGGTGATTAGAAAGAAGTTTACATGTGCAGTGACCAAGGGGCAAAAGCATAGCATATTCTGACAACTGCTGTTTTATACAAGAGTATAAAGTTAAAGGAATAAAAAATCAGTTAGCAGATGATTCCAGAAAGGTAGGTAAGTTCTAGGGCCTTTGAGACCGTAGGAGGAGGGAGGCCTGGGCTTTACATTATGGTGATTGTGCTGGAGCTGGAGACATATACACATTTACAGAGAGTGAATCTTCCTTTGTGTATTTTCTCTAGATAATATAAATTAGCACCCATAATTTCAGCAAACCACATTTTCCGTTAAAAAAAAAAATCTTTTTAACCCACAAAGGGATTCAGGGAAAAAAATGGAAAAATAAGAGTAAGTAGACTTTGAAAAAAATCTAATGTGGATATTACTGCTTTTGGTTCAGCAACTACATTTCTTATGTGTATTGGGAATAGCATGTTACATTTAAAACATCTGTAATCCATGATCTTTGGGAAATACTTTGGAAGATATCAATAAAACTTATCTGTTTCTTAAGAATGTTGACTATCATTAGGTGGTGCAGTCAAGAACTACAGGTAATAGTAAATGGAAATCTGATGATGATGAACTCAATGTGCAACCAAACAGTGGTGAAGTAGTTATTTTCAACCAGGGTGGTGGAGTTGGGGATATAGACTTTGTGGCCCAGGGAAACTTTGCTGAAAAACAAAACATTCTTCTCCCCAGTTTGTATAGACTGAGAGTGTATGCAGGATGATTTAATGTTGCTTGTGGCTCCTGTAGTGTACTGTTGAAATATAGAAGAGGCTGTTTATAACCCTAAGGGGAAACTTCTTTCCCCAGGATTTCAGAAGTTTTCTTGAGCCAGTTGGAATCCTCAGACTCTTCAGGCAGATGCTTAGGCCACTGAGCTAGATCCCCGGCCCTCCTCAGACTCTTCATACCTAGCATGTTTCAATCCCTGGTTCTAGCTTTCATAGATGAACTTTGGGAGTTGGGGTTTGTTTGTTTATGTCAGAAATATTAACATTTTAGTGCTATAAAGGAGGTAGCAGTGTTGAAATTATGTGTGAAGGAATGTGAGATGTTTGGAGAGGGGATTTTTTTTAGGGATGAACAGTTCTTAATCTTTCCCAAAGTATTAAATGGATGTCCTTGAAAAGGTGACCCCTAGTGGCCATATGCTTTCTGTTTGCTGGGTTCTCAATGTTGGTTCATTCTGTTTATCAATAGGTCTGCGTGGAATTAAGTTGCACAGTCTTTGTTGTACACGAGGATAATGTAAGAAAACATTTATTACAGAATTTTTTCTTTTGCTGATAATTTTTATTTCCAAATAAATCACCTTTTGAAGTCTTGTTACTAGATAGAAATTAGCCTTATGCACATTTGTCAGCCTAGGGTTATATTGTCCGTCTGACTGGTACATTGTTCTTGGCTTGATGCTGTGGTCTTTCTCCATTTCATACATGGCAGTCTTTCTGTGAATTTTTTACATAGGAATATGTATATTAAGGGGTCCATACAAATGTTAGTTGCTGCCAAAAAGAGAGTTGTTTCTTTAGCAATGAATAGTTGATTCTCCTGCCTACAGTCAGTCGTGTTGTTGGTCTGACTGTGTGTGTATGGTATTCTGGCAAAATGAAATGGAGCAAAGCACACAAAGAAGACTGCCACTACCACAAATACTTTCCCCTCCACCTTTCTATTGTTTTTGCCATCCTTACTTCTGAACTTTTTATAAGAACTGTATACTTTTGTTGCAATTACCGTGTAAAACAGAAGCATTAGGACAAAAACAATCCAGAAAATAAACTGGCATATGTAATTGACCACTCGATGCCACCTCAGCCCCAGAGGGCCCTTCAGCGATGCACACTTTTTCACAGATGATGGTGTTGCTGCCTTGTTGTTCAGGATCATATTTGGCAGGGAGATGAGGAACATCAGGAACCAGATGAGGGTTGAGACTATTTTTGCAAACACAGGTTTTTTAATAAAATATTTTCCAAAAGGTCTGATGATCTTGAGGAATCTGTCAAAGGCTATGAGGCCCAGGAGCATGATGCCTATATACATGGTCTCATAAAAAATCACAGCAGAGAAACGACACACAAAGGCTCTGAGTTGCCAGGGTCCCAGGTGTGAGTCAGAGAGGATTTTAAAAGGAAGCATGAGTGTCATCACCAAGTCAGCCACCAGAGTATTTTTGAGATAGACGATGAAGGTGGAGGAACTGGGGATGTGAATGAACGTCCACAGGGCCAAAGTGTTCAGCAGGACGCCAGTCAAGAAAATCAAGGTGTAAAGGACTGGGAACACCAGCTGTGTGATCCGAGTGTCTCTTGGGCACCGCTCAGACCGGTTGAAGCCCTGCACCACCGTGGCATTGATTGTTTCCAGTGTCATCTATTACAAAGAAACACGTATACAAGCAGAGGAAAACAAACAGCCCTTTGTGATTGGCAAGTGCTACTTTAAAAAAAAAAACATTTGTAGCATATTAGCACCTTGCATTTATTCAGTAGATCTGTTGAGAGCCCACATGTTGTTTCTGACTAGAAGTTTTAAGGCACATAATACATTTTTAGTACTTTTAAAAATATCATTGCGTCATGACTGTCATACCCTTGTGAAATGTGAATAACGGGTTCTACCTCATTCACAGTTGGAGTTTTTAAAATGGCAGTAAAACAAAACCCAATTAAGTGGTAAGATAATACTTATAAAAAAAAGAAAATAAATGTTAGAAGCTGTATGTTACATACAGTAATTCCTTTGTGTTCATAATTTATGGTTTTTAGAATATTAACTTTAAAGCATTTTTCTTAAGCATATTCTGCCTTTTAAAAGCAAGCACATTCATAAGAAAAATTGAAATTCACCTTTGTTCGAGAAGATACTCAGCTCTGCGTCTTATTCCTGCAGTCATTAGTTCGTCCTGGGAAGAGCCTCTGAAGCTAATGTTCTGCTCTTTTATACTGAGTTTCCTTCCTCATTTCAGTCATGTACTTTTGCAGTATGACCTAGTAGAAAAAACCCTTTGGAGATTTTGCAAATAAACTCTTGTATTGCGGACTTATTAACTGTTAATCTATAATTTGAATAAATTAATGTAGTTGCAGTTATCTTTGTTTTCTCTTAATAACCTTCCTGAGGTCGTGTCTTTTCATTGTATATAGTCAATGAATATTTTGAATTCTTCTAGTGTATAATAAGGCTGGAGAAATAGAGTCACAAGCTATAATCAGGTAGAGATGAAGACTTGTCTCTAAAGTCAGAATCATCTTCTGCATCCTTATAGACTGAGTTCTTCAGAAAGTTTTGCCTACAAGGATGGCCGACTTTTGCTGTGCAGTTTAGACTGGCATCAAACTCACAGTGATCCTCTTGCCTCAGCCTCCTGAGTAGTGGAATTGCAGGCATGAGCCACCATATGTGGCTTTTGTAGACTGTTGTTTTACTCTTGCTCCTGGGCTTTCTAAGAGAAAGTGTGACATTTTCTAAGTGGAAGGGTTCTTAGACCCAGTTTTTTGAGGTAAGAACCTTAAATCCACTAATTAGTTGGTATTAGATTGACAAATGATTTAACAACTGTGCATCTAAGTATTATTGCCTGTATAATGTGTTTAAAAATATTACCCACATTGTAGCATTGTCAAAGGATGAATTAATTGTGTAGAAGTGTGCTGGGCATACAGAAAGCACTAAAAATGTTAGGCACCCACAGCTGGTGCATGAATTGCAGATTTGAATGGAGATCCATGTTTTCACTTACAGAAAGCCATTTTTAGGAATCTTTTTGTGTTAAAGTATGAAACACCTCCGACATTTTCATGAATTGTTTGTAGGCTAAAGTCTTTAGAATTAGTATTTCTTTTCCTTTATATTTCTTGAAATATAAGAAAGTTGTTGACTATGAGAGTGTGCTTCCTTGCTAAGTGAAGGGAATGAGGAAATTGGGAGACCTTATGGGCCATGTGGATTCACCATGGTAAGCTTTGTTTCCTATTTCTTGCCACAAGTGTGACCGTAGAGTTGGACTAGATTGGAGGGTTGAGTTCATCAGAAAAATTTTGGATGACTTGGCTTAGGATTCTGAGGATAGAAATTCTGTATTCCCTTGAACATTTTTAACTATGAGGTGACACAATACCTGATTTTGGTTGATTCTAACCAATGGGTAGTGCCATTTGAAAATTTTACATCGACACAAATTTTGTTGATCCTCAGGAATACAGACTCGAGATTTCACTAGTGTATTGGTACATAATTTAAACATACATCTTCTTGTTTGCTTCAAGAGAGGCTAACAATGAAGCAAACCTTTTTTAATTTTTAGGTAGAGGTGTTTCACCTATATCGTTCATTACAAATTTCCCTGCAGCCCAAAACCAAGTATCTAGGTTTGGAATACTTTTACTTTCAACGTGGGAAATCCTGGACAAGATAATTTCATAATATGAAAAGTGGAAATCACATTTTGGTTGAATTTCAAAAATCTCAATTTGTGAGAAACTTTGAAAAAAGGAACTGATTATGTCCACTTCTAGTTATGGAAGTGCATTCTTTTAAATGTGTATGTGAAAGTGTTTGACATTGGACTTGTGAAACTTTCTGCCACACACTGAGGTTAGAGTTTGAAAATAAATTGGTTGAAAACTATGCTGAGGAGGGAAGAAAGCAAGATAATGATGAAAGGTCTTCAAATTTAGTCTTCCAAATGGCAACAATGTTAGGTCAAAGGGTTCCTATTGATGTGACTGATCAGTACCACGTGAATAATATCTGAAAAGATGAGGAATTATTTGCTTTGACTTGGAGTAACAGCTGAAGTGGGAGCTCGTATATTCCTTGAAGAGACTTTTAATCCCCATCAAAGTATACCATGGTACTTTCCTCAAATCACATAACATTGTTTTAAAAATTCCATACCATGGTAACCAATGGTGATAAAGAACTGAAATAAATTACACAATTTAAGAGGAAATACAATTTTTTTGTAAGTTAAAATATTAGAAAATTTCCACTTGTAACTAGAAACAGACAATAAATTATAAGTATTACTTAAAACACTTAATTTTTTAAATTTAATGTTAAAGTATGTTTTTAAATACCCAAATGTAGAAGTGTGTGTAGCAGAATGTGAAAGCTAATCCCCCTTCGTATGTGTACCAACATATATGTATACATATATATTAACATTATTTACACATTAAATCTTTGTTTAGGTCCATGTTAGTACACATAGACATGTTTTAAAAAGCAACATGTATTTATAATAAATGTAATAATAAATATATAAGTCTCCCATAATTTGGTTTAACTGATACTGGGGACATTTAGTTTGTTTCTAAGTTTTCCATTAAGAGTGATACTATGAAGTAAATACATGCCATATATTCTTGTGAATCTGTTCCAACATGTTTGTAGGAAAATTTCTAGAAGTAGGATAGCTGCGTCAAAAGTTATGTGTCAGAATGTTGAATGGTATTTTCAAATAGATTACCAGAAAGATGGTACCAATTTATACTCCCACCAAAAGCAGAATTCCCTAAAACTGTTATAAAGAATTTTTTAAATCAATTAGAAATTTACAGTTAAAAAAACTGTGCCATATTTTATATATTATATGGTTGTGTTTGAAATTTGTAAGTGGTGTGTATATATTTTTATATTTTGCATTTTAATGTGGTGAAAACATTTCAATCAATTGGAAACTTTAAATAAAAGCAGCCACATATATAAATTTTTATAAGGAGGAAATGTGTGTATATATATATATTTTTTTTAATTGACCATTTGTATTTCTCCTGGGAACTGCTTTCTCTTGCCCTATTCAGTTTTAAAAATCAAGCTTTTTCTCAGTACTTGTAGTATTTCCATATTTTTGGCTCCCACTGGCAACATTCTAATCCCATTTTGGGCATTACCTACCAAGAGTGATCAGCTTTTTTCTGCGTGAAACTGCTGAAAACACCTGTGTGTGCGAAAAGATAATTCTGTTTCTGCAGAGTTTTTCTTTCTGTTCCTGTAGTACTATTTCAAGGGATGACAATCTCCATTTTTGGAAGAACAAGTTAGGAAATGTTTAAATTGTGCAGGCCATGTAGTTTACATGATCACAACTGAGCTCTGTTGCTGTAGCTTGAAAGCAGCCTTAGATACAGCCTGAATGACATGATTGTGCTGCACTGAAATCTTATTTCTGGGTGCTGAAATTTGAATTTCATGTTTCATGAAATTTTCTTTTGAATTTCCCCCCACAAACACTTGAAAATATAAAAAGAGTCTTATATCACAGATTGTGCAAAATTAGTGGTGAGCTGTGGTTTGGTCTAACAGCTGTAGTTGCCAACCCCTGCTGTGATGTTTTCTGTAAGAAGCACTGATAGGATATATATAGGATATATCTATATATCTACAAAGGCTATATATATATGATATATATATATATATATCATATATATTTATGATATTTACAACGGATATATATGATATCATATATATGATAGGTAATTCCACCTATAATGCAGTTCTTTTTATAAAAATCTCATGTGGCATTTGTAGATTTTTCTGTCTCTTTGAGGAAAAATATCATCCTAGTAAGTTAGTACAGTCCAATAAAGAAGAATTGTTCAGGTTGTCTCTGTCTACTCTGCAGTTTCCCAGCATACTCACACCTGACCTCCTTGGCACCATGGAAGAGGTTCCTTTTATTTCACTCTGTAGTCCTAACTTGGAATGGGTTGAGAGGTTGAGTAAACTTTCATTTGTCTCATATGCAAAGTAAGGTAGTTTGATGAATCTGGTTGATCTCTAGGTTCTCTTCCACATCCAATATCCTGGTATTTTTATAGAACATGAAGACTTAATCTTCTGATATTAGACTTACGTGGCAGAAATGACCACTCCTGTTTGCCCAGCAGTGTGTAAACACCTGTGTTTGTGACACAGGTCTCTGTGTGTATCTCCACTGACATCCAGTGCTCACTTGTACCTGTGGCAGAGTAGGAAATGTGGCTGCTTGAGAATATATACCATGGAGGGACTTAAATGAGTCTCTAAACTTGTACTGAAGTTTAATTCCACAGAAATTATAGGACGCTTGGATATTATCGAAGTTCAGCGTTGCTATATCACAGCCTAGCCTTTTTATTTCTTCTGACATATATTTAGATATTGGTTTCTGTGCCATCTTATGTTCGAGAATCACCTCTGGGCATCATAAATAATTGGGATAAGTGATTTTTACTTCTACGCTTACATATTTTATTTATATTAAAAACATGAAATATGACCCTGACGTGACCATTATATTCATATATTGAAATGTTACACCTACCCCATAAATATGTACCGTGTGTCAATTAAAAAAATGAAAACACTAAGTATGGCTTGTGTGAAATCTGACTATATGCTCTAAGTATGACCTATTGTATCATTTGTATGTGAACTTGTTGAGGTGACACCTCATCTTCAGAAGAGGCTGCACAGTAGCATGTAATAAAATAGTATTGGTAGTGATTCTTAAATGGGTTTAATGTTTGATGTAGTTGTATAGGAAGAGGGTAAGTCATGGTATACAAGGTATATATTGAACAAAGAATGGCGACAAAGTGATACAGTGTTTAATGTAAATTTTTATTTTATACACACAAATGCAAAGAAAGTAATGCCAAATAGTCACTTTCTGCATAGTGATCACACTGTGTAACTTTGCAATCATACTTCATTTTTCTTAGTAAAAGGAAATGTCCATTAACTCAAATAACAGGTATTTCTAGAAGCTAATTGATAAACATTAGTATGAATGTTGGTACTGTATCCACTGAAATTGTTAAAATATTAGTAATACTGACTTCCCTACTTTTTTATTATTAGGTTGCTATAAAAGTAATTCTCCTAGTTTTCATGATTTCATTTACTCTTTCTGCTGTTTACTAGATAGACATTCTTTAAATCTCTGTTATCTTAATGAAAATTAAAAAATTCAGTCCCATTAAATGCCATTTAGTTTAAATCCATGAAGATTTTGATAATAATTAAAAATCAGTGGTTATGCTTTATCTGTCATACTTAAATTTTTATAAATCTCATAATAGGCTATGATTTGGTTAGGGGAGTAAGATGTGTATACATCGTAATAAGAACCATTTTTTTGGCAAGTGGATTATATCAGATTGACCTTTCTTCTGTTGATATAAAAATAAAATTTTTATGAATGATGTATTTAAAAAGTTACAGTAGTTATTATATGTTAATTCACTGCAAAAGCTATGCAAATAATGAATTCTTTGTAGTTTTTCATGCAGCTTGGTAATTTGGTATGGTTTTTTACTACATAGTTACAGATTAAGTTACTTCCAAACATTTCAGTATAGCTTTTTATACTAGAAAAGTAGGTGAAAATTACTTTTGTAGTTATCTGTTGAGGAGATACTGTTAGGAACCAAGCTGCTGCTTAGTGTTAACATTTTTACACAGTGCCTTCATTTGAGGGATTCTTAATACTAGCAGATTGCAACACTTCCTTGGGTAATTTGTTTACATTGGAGTCTCTTCACTTGGGTCACCATTATCCTGTCTTTTCTTCCTGTTTTCTTGGGATGGAGATTTTTCAGAATTGTGGCACCTCAGCATGCTTATCAAGGAATTTCTGAAGGATTTGCAAAGGAAAAAATAGATGAATGGATCCAAGCATGCATTCAAGGAAGTTAACCAGAGTGTGCTTTCTTTGACATAGAACAAAGTGTTTTCTGCAGCACAGTCAAAGACATCCCGGGTCTGACTCAGAGTATAGGGTATTCGAGCAAAATGGAAAGGAACAAAACAAATAAAGAACACAGCGATGATGATGAAAACTTTGACATTCACCTTTTTCCTGGGAACTTTGCCTACTCCCCTTGTTCTTACATATGACCTGTAGAGTTCTTTTGTAATGAGTGTATAGCATACAATTACAATTAAAAAGTTAATCCAGAAAATGACTTGACAGATATAATTGACTATTTCATGCCAGACCAGCCCAAACTGTGATTTGAAGAAAGAGCATTTCTTTACATTCTTGTCTCTTGGTCTCTTGTTGGTGAGAATCATGTTAGGCAAAGAGAATAAGAACATGGAGGCCCAGATGACAACAGAGAGAATCTTAGCCCCCAAGAGATTACTGGGGTTGGACGTTTTAAATGGCCTGGTGGTCTTCTGGTAACGGTCAATAGTTATCAGTCCTAGGAATGAAATACTGATATACATTGTGAAATAAAATATGACAGAAGTAACTTGACACACAAAGGTTCTCAGAGGTCCTGGTCCGAGTTCAGCATCACTAAGAATTTTGAATGGAAAAGTCAGAATCATGAGAAGATCAGAAATGACTGTGTTCTTTAGAAAAATAATGAAGTTAGATTTACTGTTGATTTGAAAGAAAATCCTCATTGCCAGGCTGTTTGTGATGAGTCCAACAAAAAACAAGACAGTGTAGAGCAGCGGAAAGAGGATCTGGGTGATCTTGTAGTCCCTGGCACACAGGCTGCTGTTCCCGGGTTCAGAGGTGAGGTTGCTGGTGGCCTCCATTTCCTCTTTGCTGCCTAGAGCAAGTGGGAAGGTGACTATTTTATTTCCAGTAGCTCGTGTTAATGTTACTGCTGTGTGTAACTTTGTCAGGTGCAACTTTCATTAAGCATTGAGATTTCTGGTCTTTTCTTTGGCAATTCATAGGACCACAGAAAACAGAATCTCAAAATATTTAATCTTAGCTGATACTCTAGTATAGCAAAGTATAATGATATGAAGTGTATTATGTGGTATTAGGGGTGCCCTACATTTCTTATTTCTTGAATACCTGCTTTTGGGAGCAATTTTGATCTAGTCTAAGCCCATCTATGTTTACATATAGAAGCCGGGGTTGAAGGGGTTTGCTGTATGCTTTATTCTTTCCCAACTTCACTTCCATGTCTTTTAGGGTCTTAAGTGTCTACATATATTTGGCCACTTTTCCTCACCATCCTTATTCCTGGCTTCATTTACTCTAGTACTATCAGATGTTTGGAAAAGAAGTGGTTGACAATGACCCATTAGAATTTGAAATTAAAAAGTGAAAAGAAACAAGCGTGGTATCACTCTTGAGGATTTTATTTAATACTGAATAAGAAAAAAATAACTGAAACATTTTCCGTTACATTATGAAATATTCTTGCCCCTACATTGCCAATCTATTCAAAAGTGAGCTTCATGGAGGATAATTGTTTAACTCTTAATACTTTTTAACTTTTTAATGTGTGTTTCATTTCCAGCTTTGTTGGCTATATTTGAAGTTTTACATAAATTTTATGAATATCATCCATTTAAAATTTTAAAATTAAAAAATAAGGAATTATATGCTCATTAGTTGGCATTCTTTAAAATAACCAGGGTATGTATTTTTGGATGTTTGGAGTATATAATCGTAGCTAAAATAAACAGCAAAACTATGTACTTCCCTGATTTCTTATTATTAGCTAAAGAGGCAGCTATAAGAAAATTAATCACTGACTTCAGTATTACTACTTGGCATCTAAGTTTTGAAGCTTGAGATGACGTTTGTGATATTTTATTTTATGTAAAACCTGATTCTACATAAAATACCATTCCTGATAGACACGGTGATGTTGAAAGCAGAAATATCTAAATTAAGATGAAAAAACATTTCCATGTAAAAGATTTAACAGAATAAATGAAGGTAACACTAAATTCCTCAAACTATTAATGGAATTCTTTTTTTATTCTATGGTTATTAAAAACAGAACAACTTAAAATCACATTGTTACAAGTCGGTTTCAATTTTCAAAACTTCCTAGTTAATGATTTTTAAAAGAACTGAACTAAACTGGATATTTTATTGATACAAGATCATTGATTTTTAACCTTCTTTACTGCTGTTTTACAATTCTTAGTTTTTCCTACTCAGACAGTTTCGACAATTCTTTACAAAAGCTTTACTTCACATGAATAAGTTATTTAATAAGTATTCCTGATAGCAAGAATTTTGGCTCCCACTCTGCCTAAATCTTACTGTCAAGATAAGTAAAACCACTTGTAATTTATTTCTGTGCTTTGCATTTTTTTTTAACTGAAGGACTTAATGATTGTCTCTAATATGACTTGTACTTTAATTTTCCAAATATTTGCTCACAGTGGTATTGATATTTAAGCTTTTCAGTTCAAAATTTAGAAAACTTATACACCCATCTTAGTATAAATACATATTTGTAAAATACTTCTAGATATATAATAACATTACCTGGTTATTCTGTTGATCTGAAGGATTTGAATGTCTCCTGTAGTAGTAGTTAATGCAACTTGCAGACTGGCATCTGGTATTTTCCTTATAAAGTCTTAATTTAGTTGGCGAAACACTTTGTGATTAAGAATTTGCTGAGTTTTCATCAGTGAAGTCTTGAGTATTCTAGAGAGAAATGGAGAGAGAGAACTTCACATTCAGAGATTACCTTCAACACTGTGGACTCCAAACTATGCAGACACTCAATTTCCATCTGTCTGCTTTTAGGACTTCTGCTTTTATCCTGGGAAATGAGGGTCAAAGGTGGCTGAGAAGTCATCTACTAAAAAGCAATTTAAAATCTTGTGACTTTTTACTGAAGCTTGATTTATTACTTAGAGTTCTTTTAGTTATTTTCCCTTAAATTATAAATCCACGTTGAGATCAAACCTTCAAAATTGGTTTCCTGGAGGTTGCAAGCTTGCTTTCTGAGATGTTTATTCACCTGAAAACATATCGTGCTCCTCACTGGATGATATATTACCTTCTAACAAGTAATTGCATTAACTCAAATTGTGTGCTGGTTAGGGATGTTAAGCCTCTTGCCTTTTGTTTTTTCCCTGATTAATAATGTCATTATTTTAAATCTGTGTTTGGTTAACTTCTTTGTAGGCAAACCAGTTTCCTCCCATTATAAATGATCAGATTTCAAAATTACATTATAAATGAAAAGCAGTTTTATCCATTTCCAGACATATTGTATAAAGCAACTTTGTCCTTCATGCCTTTCTTAAACAGGATTTAAATATTGACAGTTTTTAAAAAGACAGTTTTTACATAGCTTTGAATTTGGGGGGAAACTGGATTGATAACATTGAATTAAGGAAACCTTGTATCACTAATATATACAGTTATTTTAAACCTAGAGGGCAATGGATATGGTAGGGGTAAAACTGAAGGGGTAAAGCTTATTTCCACTACACCTTGTATAGACAAGGCATAACATCTTGAACTGTTCCGTTCTCCTATCAGCAGTGGAACCCTTTGGGTAGGTGCCTTTGCTGTGAATACATGTTTTGGTCATTTCTTTTGAATTTTGAAAGCTGGGTCTTTATTTGCAGTTACTAAATTTCTTCAACATGAATTCTCCAAGTACTAAACCTCACCTAGAAATGTATGTTCTTGGGCACCTACCTAATCCCCATGAATCAGAATTGGCATGTATCAACCTCCATCTGTGTTTTAATGAGCTTTCTATATGATGCTCAGGCACACTAAAGTTTGAGGACTACCAAATTAAATGAACATAAGAATTGTATTGCCATTGTGAATTTGAAACCAACTACAAGTATCAGTTTTACTCATTTCAATTGCCAATTTCATTACTTACTAATCCTCATCTGTTGGCCATCTGGGACTATTAGCTTGATTTTAAACCTTTCTTTGAAGAAAGGTTGTATTATTGTTATTTTTAAATTTAAATTTAATATCATAATAAAACTTAACCTTCCCTGTTGGTTTGGAGACCTTAAATTTTACTGTTTAAAAGAGATTTTATGCTTTAAAATAGTAATAATCAGCACTTGATTTTCTTTACTGTCACGAATTAACTCATCGCAGCTACTCTCTGAAGCAAATACTGTACTTATTTTGTCCTCATCGTGGATGAAAGAAACAGAGAAGCAAAGCTTTCAGGTTAACTGGTGACTGTTCTAATCATTGGGTCCCAAAGCTGACATTTTTGTGTGAGCTATGTGTGTACAGTACCTGTGAACCTGCCCTCATGCACACATGTTAAGGCCCAGGAATGAGAGAGGGGTCAATAATAGATGGGGAATGGCTACACCTCTTTAAATAAAATGAGGATTATACTTGCCTTTATATCAAATTATACACTCTATAGGATATTTATGATGTGTTTCTTTGCTATGCAGATAAAACAAGGTTTATAAGAAAGTCATGATTATTTTCTATAACTCAGTTTGCCCCACTAAAGGAAAACAAATTCAAGATTCTTATATTATACTACCTTTTTGAAAATATGTATTTCCAAATCTCTAGAGGGCTCTCAAAGAATTTTGAGAACTAAGGAATACTTTTGTTCGAGTTAACTTTGTATATCCTAATTTTAACTCAGCTGAAAGAAATAATGTTTAAAGACATCAGTTGAGAGCTCTTCATTTTATTTTTATTTTTTAATTTTTCTTTTAATAAACTAAAGGCTTAGCTGAACTTTTTATTTTAAAAAGCTGGCTATATTACATAGAGATGAGGCAGGATATTATGTTCCCTTTACAATGTATACTGCATTTCCTTCTGAATGTTTAAGCATACAAAAATAGAGGTGAAGTATGAAATGGTGTATTTTCTTTCATCAGGAAAATTATATCTATTTTTCGTAAGTATTTGGAAGAAAAGGACATATTCAGAATGGGATTTTTTTCTTTAGACATTAGTTTAATAATTTAAAAACTATGATTACTGAATTACTGTAAAAAATACCAGAAAATATGAATAAGGTGAAAGGATAACCTTCAGCTCTAATAATCTCACAGTTTTCTAAACACACATTTTGGCAACATTTCTAATCATTTATTTTAAGGAAATTAAGATGACTCAAATTAGGTCTCAGTTGTGTGAACTGTATTCCTTTTAAGGATATTTGATTGAAAAACATTTTAATTTCTGTAGTACAGTACCTACTGTGGTTTTGAATGTATTTCCTCCTATTTTCTTGATTAAGTCTCTGTGGACATGAGGTAGTATCTGGGAAGGAAAGTTAGTGATTTGGAGGATGTTTTCAGAACTGTGTATAGGGAAGATGTCCTATTCAGTCCAGCAGCAACCAGTGGGAAAACTTAAAAGAAATAGCTTGGCTTTTCCTAAAGAATCTCCATTTGATTATTTTTCCTGCTTAAAGAGCATATTCTTCAAGGAATAAACTGTAGAGTATTTTTCTGGTGCTGATCTGAGATCATTACTATTACAGCTATGCACTTGGGAAGTTTTAAGTACCAAGTTGAAAGAAGTCCCTGGTACCTTTGGAAATATTTGATATTTTTCATAGGCTGACCACTTTCTCATTCAGTATAAACTGCAGTTTGAAGAAATGTATGTCCTATTTGTACAAATTATTTAAACAAATCTTATAGGCTATGGAAAAGTACCTTTAAAATGTCTGTCCCTGTTCTCTTTGAAGGCTAATACAGTACCAGCTATTGTGATTTTCCTGAAAGTATTAGCTGTAAGAAAGAAATTCTGTCTTTCCATCCCATTTAGAGATTAATTGCTGATTTCTTTCTAGCTCATTGCATGTTGCTTTGGCTTCTTACTTTTGTCCCCTCACTAGCAAGTCCTGACCTACCTTCTTGACCTGGTGCCCTAAGCATGTCCAGGCCAATCAACTGAGTGGAGCTTCTCTAGGTTTCTCACTTCCTTATCTCCACAGTTATCTTTGTTTTTATGAACCTTTTCTCCCCCACCCCAAGTAGAAAGATGACCCTTTCTTTCCATATTAATCTAAACAAGAGTCCTTTATCTATTTTATCACTTAATCTATTCTTCAGTCTTGTTTTCTTTTATTTGAATCACATCTTTGAAACAAGAGATTGAAGTTGATTATCTAAATAAATTTTTTTTTATTTTCTTTCAAGCTGTTGTTTTTCATGTTCAGTTTGTAGTAAGTGTACATCACTTCTCTAGTAATTGTGGGTCACTTCACTATTTCATCATCATCTCTTACTTCAATGCTTGTTTCCTGCTTTCTTCTCTTTACATGTTAGAGAAACTTCTCTTTTGTGGTTCACACATGGCATTTTAGTGAACAAGCCGTTAACTTTGTTGATGGCCCATACTCTCATGTTTCCTGATTTCTGTGGCCCTGCATTTTTATCAGAGCATGTTATTAATTGTGACATGTGCATGTGCACCATTTGATAGCTAGTTTGCATGCTTCATCATCTCAGCTCTGTAGTCTTCTCCCATAAAAAGAAAATGTGGAAGTTTGTGCCCCTCCCTGCACTAGACACGTTATTCTTATCTCTGTCACCTGCTTTAGCAATGACATCAAACCAAAAACTACATAGTTACAATACATTTCCATCTACCCTGCAAATTTCTTGCACATATACCCTTCTAGCCCTCATAAAGTACTTTTTTTCACCAAAAGATTTTTCAAGTGGGTCCATCTCAAAATCCATTGTGATACACTCCCACTCCTTAGATTCAGATACCAAGTCCTTTCCTACCTTCCTTCTGCTATCTCTTGGACTTTGCTTCTTAGTTTTGGTTCTCACCATTAAGACTTAGTTCACCTTACCAAGATTTTAGCTCAAACTTTCTGCTTGACACTCACTTCTTCCCTTCATTTTTCTCACCACTTAACTATATCAGGTTAAGATTCCTGTGAAACTAATCTCTGTTTTTGTCTTCAGTCTGCCCTATTCCTTTCACCACGTTTATTAGTCTGACTATGCATTTGGTGTACTTGACAAATACTAAGTGCCAGCTTGGTGTTTATTAAGGAAAATACAATAAATAAATAAATAAATAAATAAATAAGATAAAACAAACATGAAGTCTTTCTCAACATTTTCCATCTAGCAGGGAAGATGGACATCAAGACAATGCCTAGAAAATAATTGAGTTACACTGTGATAAACCTTCCAAACTCTCCTTTCCCTTCCTAGTCTTATGATAAGGCTTTCCATAAACAGAGTGTCAGTGACCTGATGCTGTAGCTCATGTAGCATTTCGGCAAGTGCAGCTGAAGCTGTTCAGGGTATTTTAGATGATAGAAAGAGCAGCTGTAACAGAAGGAGCTCCACCAGTCTGGGGAAATATTGAATAATTCTGTACACTGTGGAGCCTGGGGACCTGTAAAGAGGTTAAGAAGTCTAGAATATGGATTTTCAGCAGTGAGAACCATGGCCCATGTACTCCTAAGCATTTTATATACTTTCTCTCAGATATTCTCCCAAAGACCTTACAAGGAAGATGATGTTTCCCCATTTTTTCAGGGGAAGAATCTGAGACTCTGGAAGGTTTATTATATGATCATGGAGTTGCTAAGTGGCAGGACTAGGATTCAGTCACAGCTCTGTCTTCCCCAATCTTAGGCTACTGCAATTACCGTGTAGGTCTGTGGTTATTCTGATCTCCTGTGATGAGCACATAGATTTCCTAGGGTGTCTTCCTTCGCTATTCCCATGTGGACTTCTGCCTTTGCATTAACTACTTTTGGCTTGAATCTGTGTTTCTTGAAGACAGGAAATATTCCTCTGTGTATTTTCCCAGTATTCTTACCATGTCTTACCTTACATACGTAGTCTATAGAGTTTTCAAATAACTGCTCACTCGTTCCATCACCTCTTGCACAGACATTAATTTAGGACCAACTGACATCTACCTTAACTGAGATGACTGAGCATATGAATGGTACCACCTGATTTTGTAGTGTTGTCAGTGCCCTCCTATTCTCTTTATAGGGATACATCTTGCAGACGAGCTGTTCTACCAGTGCTCTGTAACAATAACTAAAGTTGGAGTTTAACAAGCAACTAAGCTTACTCAGATGTGCAACTTGGTGTAACAATCTGCCTGTTAACATCCTTCATCTACCTCTGCCTCTTGTTTCTTACAGTTAGGTCTGTCTGTTGAGTATTTGTCAAGATGTTATATAAAAACATCCTTCTGGGAGAACCTTTCCTTCTCCGTCTGTGTCTCTGTTGCTGTGGCTGTGGCTGTGACTGTGACTGTGGCTGTCTCCTTCTCTCCCCCTCCCCGTCTTCCTTTCCCTCCCTCCCTCCGTCCCTCCCCATCTCCCCCTCTCTGTCCCTATCTCTGTCTCTGTCTCTCTCTGTTCCTACCCCACACCCCCTTTTCTCTCTCTCTTCCTCCTCCCTCTCTCCCACCCTTGTTTCTTTTCTCCCTCCCTGGCAAATTTGTACACTTGAAATATTATGAGTTTATGGAAGGATATAGCAAGATAAATAAGGCAGGCATGCAAATGTATATTTCTAGTAGAGTATAGTAAATAGAAACCAGTGCAATGAAAGTGTGGCCAGATGACAAGTGTGTGGATAAGGGAAAGACTAACAAATTGATAGACTGTGAGCAAAGTGACAGAATTGGAACAGAACAAGCCTCTTACTTGACCTCTTCAGAAGCACAGTGCTGCTTTCTGCTGAGCGTACATATGTAGTACTCCAGAGTAACAAGCACCAGAATTCCACGGGTCTGAAGGAATTTGGTCTTCAGTGCAGCCATTGCTCATTATGAACCGATGGGTCAAGATTTTTTTTTTTCCCCTGTGAGCTTCACTGGATAAAACACTGGTAGGAAAAGTAAATGTTTGGCATGGACAAAGTTGTACAGAGGTTAAGAAAAGAAGATATATCAGGTTAGAGCTACAAATATGGAAGACTACAGTATCAGATCCAAGAGAAAAATTGAGATAGAAAATTACAAACTGTGTGTTAAAATGAGAACTCACCCTGGACTATAGTTGGCTAAGGGATGTACTTAGTGGTGTTTATATATTTCTGCTATGCTGTAAATAAGTAGTTTCTTTTCCCATGTGGGAAAATAGTTTTTGGACTTATTGGTGGAGGGAAGAGTGGTGGTGTTAGAACATCTTTGCATTTCCAGCTATTTTCCTCTCACTGAAGGAGACTTGCAGTCTTTTCTGTTTTATCATTTAGAGATAAATAGAAATGTACTTCAAACAGCAATGTTTCAAGTAATGCATTGTTTTTTTCTAAAGATGTTCGAAGGACCCAGTAAAAGTTTCCCCCAAATGTAAAACACATATGAGTACTATACATATAAAACCAAGCTTACTAAGAAATAACATTGTCCTTAAGGTGAAAGTACAAATCATATATGTTACATGATAGAAAATTAACACTATGTTCAATTTTAAGCAATGAAAAGTTTTTTAACAGCCAGAACTTACTCTGTAGGGTAGGCCCACATCAAATGCTTCTATTAAGACTTCAAGTCAGTTGACACTGTTTGTTTTGTTTTGTTTTGTTTTGTTTGTTTTTAACTTTCGCAAATTCCAGACTGGACAGACAAGGGTTTTAGCAGTGGAGGCCGAGGTGCCTTGAGACGTGGGCGGGATGCTGCCACTGGAACCCAGTGTGGAGGTGCTGCAGCTAGTGCGGTTCAGGGATGTGGAGAGCAAGCCCACCTCTGCAGACAAGAGCCTCAGAGAACATTTTCGTTTTTCAGGATGAATCTTCCAGTCATGAGTGTAACCAGCGCACAATTCTTCTCTATGGAGTTGGCAAAGAGCGGGATGAAGCCAGGCATCAATTGAAGAAGATTACCAAAGATATCTTGAAAATCCTAAATAAGAAGAGCACCACAGAGACAGGGGGTAAAGAGCCTTAATGCATTGGCTCCCACTGTGTTTTCTTCTGTCTTCCTTCTTCACACAGTCTTTATCAAAGTGGCCTATGCCACTGTCACTAGTGTTTCCTCTCCTCAATGACTGTCACATTGAAATATGAATAAGCACATTTAAATTTTAAATATTAAATTTTAAATGGACACCTTGTGTCCATTAGTTGCAATTGTTGTTTTAAAATATCCTGTTCTACCGATAGATACAGGAAATTTTTATTGTCTGCTCTTTTGCTATATATTATAAATTTTCCACAGTAGTAATAAAGTACTGAAGAATGAGTTGAAAACCATTATTGTGAAAGTAGTCCCATGTCCTTGTATCTTTACCGTGATTTTTCAGACTCGTAGTTTGCTTTAGCTCTGGGGCACTCACATTTGTACTGAACTTTTTCTTTATTATATTCAGAAGATTTACAATAAGTAGCAAGAGGTACCTATCTTACCAAATAATTCGAGTAAAAAAGAAAATCAAGTCATCGTCAGTAATGTTTTCTTGACTGGGAATTTTCTTTCCCTTATGGTTTTTACATATTTGCAGTGAAGCTATGCTTTTATAGTATGTTACTATATTGCATAATTGGAATTTTAAATTATCTACTTCCCATTTCCCTAATTATTCTTTTCAAGGTTTATGCAGTTACATGATTTAATACATGCCCTCTGTCACCACTGGTGGTCTTTCCTAATACTTCAACAATATAAAGAAAAAAACTGGATTAACTCTGTATAAACAGCATTCCTCCTATACGTGATGGAATCCCCTCTAGGAACCCTAATATCCTTCATATGAATTTCTTCACAGAAGATCCAGTTTTTAGAATTCAGGGTATAATGCTTACACTCATCCATGCTAGATCTTCAATAAAATAGGTACAGATGTTTCAGAGAACTTCTGTTTCTTCTGGCAGTTAAGGCATACGTGAAGAAACACGGTGGAAGGCCAACATGTTTTAGTCTGGGTGTGGGGTTATGGATGCTTTATGTCTAGGCAGTAGTCTTTAGAACACAGTGATAAAGTTAGCATTGTAGAATTTACATTGCATTCTCTAACTGCCAGTTAATGGCCTTACACCATGAAAGCTAAGAAGGGAAATGAAACCCTCTTGTTGGCTTCTTGTTACTGTGCTTGAAAAAGAAAAGTGCTCTGTCCAAGAAAACTAAATTGGTTTGATGTTTTCTCTCTTAAAGAGGAAATGAATTGCATTGGAAGATTGAATTTAGAAACCCTGCAGACAGATAGCAAAGAATGTTTGACGCTACTTTTTGATATATAGGAAGTAAGGGTGGGGGACATTGTCTCCTGTAAGAGATTCAGATGTACACACTTTATCTAAATTATTTACAAAGTCTGCAAATCCTATGGAATTACTGGTTTTAAAAGGCTGAAGGAGGTGGGAAGAGGAAGAAAGCATTGTGGTATCTTTTGTTGTTGTTGTTCAGTCTATATTCTTCACGGTTTTTTAATGCCAAACTGTAATCTGTCCTGTTTTGTACCAATGCCTTAAATAGGCTCTTCTTTCATACAAATTAATATAGAGAAAATAATTATATTGTTGCTTTTTCAGATTCCAATAATAGAAACACCACTGTAGAGCAGCGTCTTCTTCATTTTAGTTAAAAATCCTCAGGCAGAAAGGTGTTGAGATGTACTGAGCTACTTTCTGGGGAATACATTAGTTTTAATGTTAAGCCACAACTTAAAACTTAGTGTGTACACCAGAAGCTAGCCAGCAGTACTTCAGTTAATGGAAATTTTCTTACCACCCCCCCCCCCATAAGAACTGGTAATGAGCTTGTGTTTGATTTCTGGGAACACAAAAAAATAAGATTTGAGGAACCATCCCTGTAAAAGTGTGGTCAGATCAGCTAGGCCTTGCTTAAAGGACTTTCTAATTTGAAGTTTAAATGATATTTCCAGTTAAACACCATCAAACTTCATTTTATATTTTCTTTGACTAATCGTCTTTTTTTGGTTGTTAGTGGGTCTCTTTTGAAAGCATTAATGAAGCTTACTATAACATAGCCTAAAGACTAACATTTTCTGGATTTAAGAACTTTAAAAAAGAAAGTTAAAATTATACAACAAAAGAGCAATATTGTAAGTTATGAAAGCAAGTTGACATAAAATAGATTTAAAAATCTGAATTGTGACTTACTGTTTATGTAAATATATTAAAATGAATATTTCATGGAGACCCACCATTAATTTCCCACATTTTTCTTTTAAAATGGGTATGAATTGCCAAGAATCAATTACTTCCTTTTTTATGAAGTTCTAGGAAGTAAGCCCTATGTAAGTAAATGGGAGACTATTTGCATAAACAAGAAGATGGATTTGAGATTTCTTAGCTGGATCTACTTCAAGTCTGTTTGTTTTGGTCCTAGAAAGGATTGAATTAATACATTAATTTCACTTTTAAAGCGATGTGTACACAAGATAATTGGTGTGAGCTTTTCAGCCTTGGATTACTGATGTTAGGAAAAAGTCAAAACTGAGAATTTTAAACATATTCATGACCTTTAAGCAGCTATAGTGAAGACAAAATTCCATGCTTAATTTGTTCTTAGGAGAATAAATATTGAAAACTAAGTATGTATAATGAAATTACTAGTTCTTATTCTTTGTATATATGTGGTATACCATTGAAAGTGGCCCAGGCTTATAACTTATGTTACTCCACCACCTCTTAATTCTGGTATTATTTGTTTTAGCAGTTGGAATACAGCCACCTACTTTGTTTGTTTTTATGTTGGACTTTAAATATTAATTGCTTATTGTTCAAAGGGAAGTCTCTTTTCTTTTAATGTTACTTTCTAAAAGCATTACACTTTCCATTAGCAAAACATGTTTTAGTGTAGTGAAATCTTCTTCATTTCTTGTGTCTTTAATACAGAAATCTGTACAGTGAAATTTGTTCTCTCAAATTAAACTTTCCCTCACAAGGAGACAGTATGAATAGCACAGCTCATGAGTGGGTTCTTTTTAACTACTTAGAATTTATAATGTTGGGAACAACCTTTAAGATCATATAATCACACTTTGCTGTTGTTTTTGGATTTATCTTTGTAAATACATATATTAAAATATTTTAAAATAGGAGTGAATCTTCTGTTGCCTCTTAGTACTGTTAAGAATGAGATTCCTCTGAAATAAACAATGTAATATTTTTAACTGGAATTTTCTTCAAATCTCTTTATGCTAAATTGATAGCACTTTCCTATTAATGTGGAGCGATTTAATTTCTTACCGTCCCTAAAAACATTAGGCATCATGTAAATTTCTCTTTTTACATATTAAACTGATTCAGGTAAGTATGGAGGTGAGTTTCCATAGACTATGCTAATGAGGGGGCCTATTGTATCAAAGCAGAACTGTGTGATCCCTCTGCCTTCAGTGTTGATGTTATTTTCTTTTTTTTAATTAAAAAAATTTTTTTTGAGGCAGAGTCTTGCTTTGCAGCTTGGGCTGGCCTTGAACTCAACACAATCCTCTTGCCTCAGCCTCCCAAGTGCTGGGATTATAGGCATGTGCCACCAGGCCTGGCCGATGTTACTGTATTTTAAAAGTCATTTAGTGATGCAGGCACTTTCATGATTGACAAATTTATGACACTACTGAGAAAGGAAAATAAACCGGTGGTATAGACATTGTAATAATGTGCATTAGTTAGAATTACTGATTTTTAGAACAAATCAAAATTACATCAGCAAGTCAATAGTTTTGTTTTGTTTTTTGATGCAGTGTAGGGGTTTGAACCCAACTCCCCAAGCATTCTAGTTAAGCACTCTACCACTGAGCTACACCACTGCCAAGTTGTACTCCCAAGCACAACTATCAGCGAGTCAGACCGGAAAGCATACTGTGGCTGGGAATAGCAGTGCATGCCTGTGATGCCTGACATTAGGGAGACTGAAGTGGGGGATTGTAAGTTTGAGTCTAGCCTGGGCAAATTAGTGAGACTCTGCCTCCAAAAATAAAAATAAAAAAAGAATATTAAGGATGCGGTGCAGGGAAGTAGCTCAATGGTCAGCTGTAGAGTACCCCTGGGATTTTATCCTTAGTTCTACACACACACAAAAGCATAATGTTGCATGCCACATATGAAAATTACAATCTGTATGACTGAATTACATAAAGTTCCCAAGTGCGCATTACTGTTCTAAGCTGTAAGAATTCAGGATCTTGGTCCCTTGTGAGGAAAGGCAGCTAAATGGGCTTCTGGGGTTCTGGGGTTCTGGGGTGCTGTTTTCTGATTTGGACACCATTACATTTGTGGATACTCAGGGTATTTACGGTTTTTCCATGTATGTTATACTTTAATAAAAACTGTATAAAAAAGTGAAGAGCTTCACTTAAAAAGAAAAAACCCATTTGTTTTATGCTTATTTAGTTGGGGATGAAGGGCCAAAGGCCAGGAAGAACAAACAAGAGTCATTTCCAACCCTGGAGACCGTCTTCACAAAACTCCAACTCCTCTCCTATTTCGATCAGCATCAAGTGACATCTCAGGTATCCCTTTTGACTTGTTTATTATGTATCTAGCATATTCTTATTTCATCTTAGATCTTTTATACAGTATGTTTGTAGCCTTAGTTAATTGTATAAATACATTTTTAAAATATTTGAAACAATTTTCATACTACTTTTAAGTGTCACATTGCCTTCCTTAGAATTTTTTATTATGTAAACGTTTTTACCTTATGATAATAATTGTAATGTATAAAATAATTCCTAATGGAATGCTTATGTTATATGTATCACTGGTGAGGAAGGATATGTCTGTTGAGAATTGAAATAAAACACTGTGAAATTGAGGGGAAAAAAAACTCACCTTCTTATAAATTCAGTACAGATTAGATATATCTAAAAATTGTATAGTTATTATACCTTTAGAATCACTAAGATCTATGTCTTAATGACAGTTTGTCATATTTTTTCCAATTATTAGTGATTTGTGTGTAGTTTATTTCTGCGAAAATTTTAACTTTGGAATAGAATCATATATGAATTCAGTGCCACACTTGAAGGCCTGAAATAATAAGTAGAAGACTTTATGGAGTGTTGGTTATATAATTGGTTTTACTTGTGCTTTCACAGATCTCTAACAATGTGCTGGAACAAATCACAAGCTTTGCATCAGGTACATCCTATCATCTCCCTTTGGCCCACCATATTCAGCTCATCTTTGATCTCATGGAGCCAGCACTGAATATCAATGGGCTAATTGACTTTGCAATACAGGTGTGTAGGCGTTTTTCTTGCCTTTAGGAAAGCAAACCTACCATGCATGATGAAATTTACTTACTGATTTTTTTGAAAAATTTCAAAAAATGTATTTACTGGGTTTTTTTGGTTTGTTTTTCAAAATGTGATCTCACTGTGTTGTCAGGTTGCTCTTAAACTCTTGCTTTCATGTAATCCTCCTGCCTCAGCCTCCCATGTGCCAGGGCTGTTAACATTTGCTACCATGCCCTGTTAAAATTGGCTTTCTTTTTAAAAAATTGCTTTTTAATTGATACATAAAAACATAAAAATTGTACATAGTCATGTAATACTATGTGCTTTGATACATATATATGTTGAATAATGTTTATATCAAGCTAAACATAACTCCTCATTTTTCATTTCTTTATGATGCTTATGGTGAAAACTTTGAAAATGTTTTTATTTTGAAATGTACAGTAGATTATCATTATTAACTATAGTCACCCTCTTGTGCGACAGCATGCTACAACGTTTGCTTCTAAAAGTAACTTAGTACCTGTTGACCAATTTCTCCATCCTCCCTCATCGCCCCTCTCCCAACCTCCAGTAACTATCATGCCATTTAAAATGAACTGTTTGGTGTTCATTGATACTCTTTTAAAGACCCAGTAATGTTTTAATAATTGAATCCTTCTGAGTTAACAACCTTCCACTAGTATTTTGATTATAACTATGTTCATAGTTTTCAATTAAATAGTAATTTTTGCTAAAACATGTCATTTAAAAGTACAAGAGTTTTGAATACTTTATTATCTTCTATTATTTTGCTGAGGTAATGATGAAAGATTATTTTCTTTCTATACTAGAGTGTATTTGAGGCTGAAATTTTAAAAAGCTCATATACTTTATCTCACTATAGTTCTGTGCACATTTGAGTTTTTCCTTGTGTTGTTAGTAGATATTAGGCTAGGTTTCCATTTCCTTATTTTGTAGGATTAGTTCTATAGGAAAAGTATACCAACAACTTCTATCAAAAGTAAGGGGAACAAGGGCAAAAAGTGAAGGGTAGGGGTATTGTCTAAAATTACCCAGTCTAGAACCGTGGGCTACCATAAAGTTTCAGTACCTGTTTCAGCACTGGGTACTTCCTGATTGTATACACCCTGATGTCTAGACAGAAGAACAAGTCTGTTAATTGGTAAAGGCTTAAAAATAAACAATTTTTAAAAACCCTTTCATTCACTTGTTTGTGTTTTCTGAGGCTGCTGTATACCAAGTGACAGCATATTCACGGTTCGTGGAAGTGTGTTTTTCCTGTTTGTTTTGGCATCATTTTTATTCAGTATCTTCTCTTGTAGTTGCTAAATGAACTGAGCGTTGTGGAAGCTGAACTGCTCCTAAAATCCTCCAGCCTGGCAGGAAGTTACACAACAGGATTGTGCGTCTGCATTGTGGCTGTTCTCAGGCGGTATCACAGTTGTCTGATCCTGAATCCTGATCAGACAGCCCAGGTGTTTGAAGGGTCGGTACATAAAATGTCATTATTTTTTTAGTTCCAGGATTTATAATTTTTGTGGTAAAATATGATAGTGATTTTAAGAGGAAGGTAGAACTGATACCTGGTTCAATAAAAGCATAGTTAAAGGTTTTCATTTATCGGAAGAAATATAAGTAATTTTATTTTTTAAATTATTATTTCTTCTTCATTCTTTCCTGTCTTCCTTCCCACCCCTGATTTCTGAGAGTATATGTCTGATCATTTATAGCACTCTGATATTTATGTTGCCCAGCATCTTAGCTTACTATAAATAATGAATATTTATAACTTACCTGTTCATGTAATTTCAGTTTATATTTGTAAAATCCAATATTGAATAAGCTCTGCTCATCTCATCATAGTAATTTAGTTCTTTGATTTCATATTTTTGACTAATTAAAGATAACTTTGACAAGAGGCAAATTAGAACAAATAATTTTCTCAGTCTTTGTTATGTTTGTGTGTATTATTGGCTAGGGCTTACTCTTATCCCACGGTAAGATTTGACTCAGGAATTACCCAGTACACCTATTAGAGACTGACATTATGGATACCGAAGAAGAATCAGTTCGCGAAAATCTTTGCAAACTTTTGTCTACTCCACACCCCTAACGTGTTTTGCTGAGGAAAAGGGGAAAAATAAACAACAACAAGAAAATCCACCAAAAACCTGTTAGTCCTTTTCATCCTTTTTTTTTTTTTTTTCTCCTCTAGGGCTCAACAGAATCATGGAGAGCTATGATGTCATAGTGCCTGTTTTTTAAAATATATATAATCTAGCACCAATAATTAAATTACATGTTACATCCACTTGACAGCAGCTTTTAGGAAAGTAAAACACTACCGTATACAAGTCTTAATTGTACTTGCAGAGTAGGAAGTATAATCTGAAATACTCAGAAACTTGAAAATGTATAACTTAGAATTAAAGAAATACAGTTACATCCTTGTTGAAGTTGTATTGTCTTACAGGTCCAAAAGCTGAGATTCAGACTTTGTAAATGAAGTGTTTGGTTGTGAGATGATGTAGGCAGCACCACATAGCTAATAAATCTCACATCGTTTTATAAAATTTTTTCTAACTAGGAGTTCTTTCATGCTGCTTAACTCCCACCATACTTTAAAATAGTTCATGAAAACCCATTATCATTTTACTGAATTGTGACAAGTTTTTTAAAAAATGTTTGTTTTCTTTTTGGTACTTATGTGAATGAGTGTATCGGATCACAGTTTGAACTTTTTTTTTTTTTTAAATCTTTGTCAAGTCAGAAAAAGTTGAATACACCAACTATTGTATGATGGCTGCTTAACCAACCCTCAACAAATTTTTGTCTACTCTAGTCACACATTCTTTGTTTGACAGGTCATATGTGGAATTTTTTGTTTATATAATTAACAGTAGGTAAACTATTACTTTTGCCTGCCTGTCTATCTCTCTCTGTCTCTGTCTCTGTCTCTGGTCTCTCTCTCCTTCTCTTCCTCACCCTTTCCCTCCCTCTCTGTCTCTCTCACTCACTTGCTCATTGTCTTTCTTTCTGGTGGTGGCGATCCAGCCTAAGTCCTCACACATTGTTAGCCAGCACTCTTCCGCTGAGCTACACCTCCAGCCTACTACTTTTCTTTTTAATTATGTTAACACCTTTGCTCTAGTTGGTGTCTGTATTCTGCTCCCGCGTGGCCTCACCTGATGCTCCTTCACAGGGATTGGGACACTACGCTGCTGTTTTTGTCATGTGTCATTTCCTGGAATCCACCTATGACGCTTGACACCTGTGATTTTGTTCTCCTTCCTTGCTTGGACACCCAGACACTTTCTTGCTTTTCCCTGTCACCTGCATAGGGGAGAGAGGCTAGTTTAGGGGTTGGAAGACCTAAGCTCCTGATTTTCTTTGCCTTTGTACAAGTCACCTCACTTTATTGTGCCTCATCACCCTCTTTAAACAATGAGTATGGTGAATCATGATTTCTAAAGCCCTGTTCGTATTTACTAATAAGAATTTTCTGAGTCACTATTATGGTTGTTTTGCTAACCCTTTAAGAGGATTCAGGATGGTATTGGAATTGGACTCATGGGCATGTTTATCAGAGTTGTAATAGTTGTTATTCTGATCTAAGGGAGTTCTAGAGGATGTCACTAAAAATAAGGGCTTTATCTCCCTGTATAAGAAATTTTTTGTTTCTACTTTGGATATATAAATGGAATATAACTCCAAATCAGAATTCATCAAATTCAAGTCAGAATCAGCTCTTGAAAATGAGTTTACCTGATTTTACTTATTTGAAAAAATATTTCTTTACAGAGGATACTTGAAATTTGGGAATCTTTGAAAACTGATTGTGACTTTATGAATCTTTTAACCAGAATAAGGTTCTTTAGTTCTCCTTTCTTTTTGTGTCCTATTCATAGCAACTTAGTTGGTGGATTCCTTCATACACATATACCATTTGTGCAGAAGAATATCTTGGGTTTTTTTTGTTTTTTGGTTTTTTTTTTTTTTTTTGAGGCATGGGGGATTGAACTCATGACCTTGCACTTGCCAGGCAGGTGCTTAGGCCACTGAGCTAAATCCCCAGCCTTTGTCTTTTTGAGACAGGGTCTCACCATGCCATTCAGGCTGGCCTTGAGCTCACTTTGTAGCCCCGGCTGGTCTCAAACTCACAACAATCCTCCTGTGTCAGCCTCCCATGTCCTGGGTTCACAGGCGTGAGCCACGATGCCCGGCTTAGAAGAATATCTTTCGTTGCTTTTGTTTCTTGTTGTCAGTGACATTTCTAAAAGACATTTTTATATCTAGTATTTCAGTATTATGAAACCAATATTCAGTAATTCCCTTGTATTATGACAACCCACATAATACACAGACATTCTCACGATTAATAAATTCAGATGATAACATGTTGTTACCAGAATATGAGACTCATTCTCTCCGCATTTCTGTCCTCAGGTTATGTGGTGTGGTAAAGCATGTTGTAAACCCCTCAGAATGCTCCTCCCCTGAAAGATGCATCTTAGCCTACCTCTATGACCTTTATGTGTCATGTAGCCACCTCAGAAGTAAATTTGGAGACCTCTTCAGGTGGGTAGAAGGAAATCACAAGAATGGAAATATAATCTTGCCTGTGTTTGCTGGTGATTCCATCATTATTGCCATCCTTTTTAATAATGAAAGTTATCATTTCAATTAGTAGTAATTTTGATCTAGCCAAGATTTGTTTAAACTGAATACTAACATACATAATGATAAAAAGGTAGACCATTATAAATATAACATTGTGATCATAGAGTTTTTCTCCCCTAGATTGAATTGACTTTAGGTCATAAGCTTTCCAGGCTTGTCTAATTTTATGTCTTCAACAATTAAGGATATTTTATTTAATATTTTACATTCTCTATATGTTTTACCTATATAGTACACTTTTCAGTGTCATATTGAATTAATGGCCAATACTTAATGTGTCATTACATTTTTAGTTTAAAATTCAATTTGAATTGTAAATCTAATAGAAAGTTCATTGAGGCAGTATTTTTGTGTCTTGCTGGATTTGTATCCCTCTTGGTTTTGATATCACATTTTCTAAGATAGCTTTTTGTGTTACTGTGGGTAACTCTAATATTGTGTAGACATGAAGTTGTATTTCCTAGTGACTTATGAAATATTCTATAACTTCATTCAATCTTAACAACTTTTATCAAACTGTACTTTTTTCCTCTCTTAAAAAAAAATTGTGTGTAACGGATTTTTTTCATGTGTGAACGAGCTTTTAGAAAATGACCAGTATCTTCTTTAAGTAACATTAAACCAGTATGGATTAAATGTAAGACAACCTGCTTCATATTACCAATTTTATTTGATTCATGTTCAACTTGATACATACTATCTAATGTCCCCTGGTATAATAAACATACATGAGTTAATTATAACAAGATATTGTAAAGTCTGTAGTTAACTTTCTTGCTGTCTTTGACTTCATAGATGGCATTGTTATCAGGTCATGCATTCTACCACTTTCAGTAAAGCATAATGCTTAAGCATGTTATGTTTAATGATTCCAGAACATTGTATTTCTACAAAAGATATTTTTGTGCTTTTAGTCCCTTGTCCAGAATTCATATTTAATGACCTTTTGCAGTAGCTCTAACCTTGTACAAATTACTGTGCTTAACTATTATTATAATTTTGAGATGAACTCATGAGAAATAATTCTGTATTTTACCCATTCGTCTGTGTTTTGGAACATTCTTTCAGAGCTACTTGCGTGCTTACTTCACCTCATCTGTGTCTCTCTCAAGTGGCACCCCCACTCCATGACATTCTTTAGCTTAGCACTTGCTACCTTTTCAGGTAGTCCAACTGCTGAAACATAAAAACTTATTTAATGTTATTTTGAGGAATTTTAGATTATTAATTCTAAGTAAGGGGAGAGTAGGAATAGATGGTCTGGTGAAAGGAATTTGAGATTGAGAAGGAAAAGTAGAGTAATCAATTATAGTTCCCTTTGCTCTTCCATACCTTATATCTAGTTTGTTTATAAATCCTATGAACTTTACCTTCCAATTATATTGAGACTATAGCTGCTCTCTGAGGTCCTCAGTTGTTGTCATCATGGTCATCTCTTGCTTGGGCAACTATAGAGTCATCCTAACTGGTGACCCTGTTTGCATGCTTGACTCCTGTGGGAATTTCTTGACATGCTATCCACTAAGGACTTCTTTTACACTCAAAGATGACTCTAGTGGCATTCCATCTACTCATTTTAAAATCCAAATATCTTAGACTTTAGAAAGTGTATGATCACTTTTTCACCCTCTTTCCTCTGTGCATTTGGTTCTGGCCATGCAGACCTTCTTCCTGATCCTCAAACAGTATGAATGCTTCTACTTTGGGCCTTTACATTTGCGCTTGCCTTGCTTGTGTACTTTCTACAGTTACTTGTGTGCTCACTTCTACCCTTCATTCATAGCTTTGTGTCTCTCATCACCTTACTTAGATAGTCCCCTTTCCGATCAACCTTAGTATTTTGCTATTTTCAGTATATCATATATTTATATATGGCCTGGCTTCCCACTGGAATGTAAGGTACACAAGAGCAGAAAGTTTTCCTTTCTTTCTTTCTTTTTTTTTTTTTTCCCCTACCACATCCCATTGCCTTGAAGAGTATGCAGCTCTTACCAGGCACTGTAGGGATGTCACCCCAAACACTTGGTTGTAGACATTACTGGTGAATGAAAGATATATACAGAAAAATCATATTTTAATAGTATTGATACACGATGAGAATGTGTTACCATGTAATGCATTCAGTTTCAAAATGATCCTTTGGAAACTACTTGTGAGAGTCTTAAGAAATCCTTTTCCAGAGAAATGATGTAATAAATATTTTCTTCTGTTACACTACATAAAGCTTTCAGTTTTGGTTTACATTTCTCAGAGAGGTTTCTCATGATGTGGCATTTGCCACGGCCCTTTTTTTTAGTGGTGAACTTCCTCAGATAGGCCTAGTGGCTTTTTTAACCCCTCCTGTTCCTGCAGTGCAGTACAGGTAGGATAAATAATTTAAGTAACGTGCGTGCGGTGTGTAGAGATTTAGGGAATCAGTGGTGAGGAGTCAGATCAGTAGAGTAGCATAGCACAAGTACACTGTCTGAACAACCCCCAGCCCCCAAAAGAAGAGGAAGAGAAGTGAAGCTTTCTTGGGGTATCATTTTTTTTGAGACAGGGTCACCCTTTGTAGCCTAGGCTGGGCTTGAACTGGGCTATAGCAGTTCTCTCATCTCAGCCTCACAGGTACCTGAGACTGCACATCACTGCCACTACACCTGGTTTCTTAGGATATCTCAAAGTGATGTTTTTAGCTTGGAATTAGAAAAAAATGGACAAATAAGCTAGATGCTTAAAGATATTTGTGTTACTGTACTAACAATTATTTTAATTTTTTTCTGAAGTATCTATAAAGCTATGTGAGATAGGAAGTGTAGCACTAATCACATTGTGTTAGTTAGATTTTCATCTGTGTGACAGACACTTGAGATAAACAGCTTAAAAGAGAAAAGGATTAGTTTGGCTCACAGTTTCCAAGGCTTTGGTCCATGATCAGTTGACTCCAAAGGAGGAAAACATCGTGAGAGAAGGATATAGCAGAGGAAGTTTGCTCATCTCATAGCAGCCAGGGAGCAGAGAGAGAAAGAGGAAGGGGCCAAGCATAAGAGTATATCATTGTAGATTATACTACCTGTGACCCACTTCCTTCCCCGGGCCCCACCTCCTAAGAGCACACTCAGATAATTCCGTAATGATAATGGCACACCCAAAAGCCCCACCTCTGAACACGTGAGAATTTTGGAGGGACATTGTTGTCCCAAACCAGAATACCTGTCTTCCACTGCTTGAGCTACTACGTTCTGTACAAGATGCTGTGTTGGCGGTTTCCACCAAGCTCTTAAATCCTCACAACCAACACTGGAGGAGATACATTCCAATTCCTTTTATACTTCTAATGTTCGTATCTTTTCCGATGTAGCCCACTGTAACATGAAATTTTTTATATGATAAATAAGACTTTTAAAATTTATTAATGGTGCTAAGAAACACAGTAAGTTTTTAGGAATGTCATAGTTGTTTGTTTGCTCTCATAGAATTTGTGTATTATTTGTATCCCGCTAGTAGGATGCAAGCTGCTGAAGGCATGGAATGTGGCCCTCCTTTCCACAGCTGTGCCCTAGTGTCAAGAGTAGCTTTCGCACTACACTGTACCTAGAGGAATAGCTTTTCAGGATGTGCAGTTAGCACTACAACACCAAACTTTTCCTTATGTATAATTGAATCCATTTTTATTGCTAAGTAATTATGCTTTGCAAATACCCATAAGAGAGTTTTCGGAAGTCTTCATAAATTCTTTGATGTTTAGAGCATGTGAAATGTAGGAAGGATTTAAGAAATAATATTTAGTAGCCAGATGTCTTACTCTTGTAAATGTTTTCTAGGAATATAGTGCAGTTGCTGCAATTTAATATGCCCTTAAATGAAATAATTTTCTTGCTGTTCTAGTTTTTTTCATTTTTTTGACTTTTCTTCATGTAATCTCAGTAGTGCCTGTTCAAAAGTAAAGCAAACCATATACAATAATGTGATGCCTGCAAATTCCAACTTGCGATGGGATCCAGACTTCATGATGGATTTTATTGAGAATCCTTCAGCCCGAAGCATCAACTACTCAATGCTGGGCAAAATCCTTAGTGACAATGCTGCCAATCGCTACAGCTTTGTCTGCAATACCCTCATGAATGTATGTATGGGCCATCAGGATGCTGGAAGGTAAGACGGCTTACCCTTGAACTCGGGCTTAGTCAAAGATTTGCTGCCTTGGTACTTCTGTGAAATTGAGGTCTTCAGTGATTGTCTGAGCTCACATTTTGCAGTCCCCCGCCACCCCATTTTCTGTTATTCCTAAGTTTACCTCTGCTTTTCATAACATGAGACAGTGCTTTCTGGCTTACTACTCTGGCATGGACGTTTCAGATATGGACTGTAAGTTGCATGATCTATTTTCAGAAGTGTAATAAAAATATTAATGATAAGATGCTCATATTTTGAAAAACTATTTGGAGCTACTTACACTAAATAGGCTCTTTAATTTTTGGTTCCTTTAAAATGTAAATGGATAGATCATATTTGTTTATAGAACTGCAAATATGCTAATTTACATGTGTATGATTGTTGATTGTTAACAGCATTATTAGCAAACACTTGAACCCATTTATTTTTGTTTTGCCTAGAGTTCTATAGGTTACTTGATAAGTATTATATCGCTAAATCTAAGAAAATGAATGATTTGTTCTATGATGTTGCAATACATATTCAATACATGCATCTCATATGAGTATTTCTCTTTTGCACACGGTTACTTTCTTTTCTCTTTTTTTTGTAGGATTAACGACATAGCCAATTTCTCCTCTGAGCTGACTGCTTGCTGTACTGTTCTTAGTTCAGAGTGGCTGGGGGTTCTGAAGGCTCTTTGTTGTTCTTCAAATCATGTGTGGGGGTTTAATGATGTACTTTGCACTGTAGATGTAAGTTTTCTTTTTCATTTAAAACTATAAGAATTTAGCTAGTGGCTTATCTGGTGGTTTTTTTTTTTGTTTTTGTTTTGTTTTGTTTTGAATTTTCTAATTCTCTCAGCTGCAATGTTGTAAAATATCCTTTTTGTCTAAAAACAGTAAACCACAGTGTAGTTGCCCAGAATTTAATAAATTAAAAAAATCAAAATTATTACTCTGTAGCAGTGGAACCAAGATTTCCTTGTTTCCTAATAGTTTCATTATTCTGAGTTTTTAAAAAAATGTATGGATAATCCTTTCAGATTTTGTTTTAACTGCATGGGTTGGGTTCTTCATGGCATAGGGCATAACCATTTTATAATTTGAAGAGAACCAGTGTATATCCTATCTAAGAAGATGGATTTTGTTGTGTTGCTTAAGAAAGCTCAAGTGTAGTTTCAGATGGTTTTCAATCTTAGTGATTGTCTGGACAGTAATGAAGAGTTATGGTGTCTCCCTTTTATTTCCTCAGGGGAACAGTATCTTCCCCCTGTATCTGATTTCCTCAAATGTCAGGTTGCATCCATGGTGTGTGAGTTTCTATTAAAAAATATGTCTTGATTTTTTTTCTCCCTATTATTTCTTGAAGTAGTCTTTCAGTAGTATATTTTGTAATAAAGAGTGATACATTTTTAAAGTTGCTTCTCAGTTGAACGCTTATTCCCTAGCTCTACTGTCTCAGACTAGGTGGACAGTCTTACCTCTGTATCTCCATTCTGTGGGTTAAGATTTTATATGTATAAAATTCATTAGTGGTAACATGTTTTTCCAGACAGAAGAGCCCCAAGTTTTTCTCTTTTAGTTCATTACCTCTTGGTTGTTTTTTGTTATACTTTGCCTTCTGCTTTCATCTGTTAACATGGAATTAATAGTAGTGTGAGCCTTACAGTGTTGTACTGTTCAATGAGGTGATTTTTGTAAATTGCTAGCCATGGTCCCTGTCATGTACCAATCAAAATGAAAGCTACTATGATATCAGTCATTTCTATTTTCTGCCAATCTCTTGTGAGATTTATGAAGATAGAGAATTCCTTAGCTTTCCCTGTGATTGAATTATTTCCCTTCCTCTGTCTGCATTCTTTTTAAATTTAGGAGTCAATTGTAAATTTTCAGTTACTTTTAAAACTAATTTAATCATATTAAAGAAGTCCAGCCAGTTGTTGTTAAATAGAACTCAATAATATTGTCTTATTTTTCCATTAGACAGACTGTCCTTGTTTTTCCTGCTTCCTAGTTGTCTTACCTTTAAATGACATAACATACTGTTTTCTGCCAAAAGTACTAATCATACTACTACTTTTAGTGATTTTTAAAAAACTTTTTATGTATGTTGCTTTTTGGCTGCATGCACAAATTAGGGCTAAGTATCTTTTTATACCATTTGGTTATGGGTAAACCTCATGCTTTGTCTTAAAAAGTAGAAATGGGCTTACATGCTAAACATCATGAGAAGTTACCATTTCTGTCTCCTAGTTAATGTTAGGATTTGAGGTCTTATTGGTATTGCCTACACTCTCTTAGGTATTGATCTTTTAGAAAATTTAAAAGAGTGTTAGGTATTAAAACCTGTCAATGTTTTTCTTGAAGGTGAGTGACCTTTCATTCCATGATTCATTAGCTACTTTCATTGCTATTCTGATAGCACGACAGTGTTTCTCCCTGGAGGACGTCGTGCAGCACGTTGCACTTCCCTCTCTCCTAGCGGCAGGTAAGTAGGCGTCCAGGAGCTGTGTTTGCTATTAGATTTTTTTGCTGCCGTGAATGCAGGGAAAGTATAATTTAAGATGTGTGTATGTTGCAGTGTGGTGTGGTATCAAATAGACATGGTAGAGTTTTTAATACCTTTTCTATGTGGAGTCACATAGATCCCTGCTGAATAGAAAACTGCTCTTAAAAATGAGTTTCTCAGAAAAGTATAGCCAGTGCCTTATTTTCTTATTGTCAGGAGAAATTATTTAATTTATTCCTGAAAATTTATCTTAAGAGAAAACCTGAAGGACTTGTTCTTGACTGTATTAACAAACTTGCTTCTTCATCTTCTCTCCCTAGCTTGTGGAGATGCGGATGCAGAGCCCGGGGCAAGAATGACATGCAGACTCCTGCTTCATCTCTTCCGAGCTCCGCAGGCCTGCTTCTTACCTCAGGCAGCTGGTGAGCCCACAGCTGAAAAGCCTTTGATTATATTTGCATGTATAGTTATAGGTTCTAAAATAACAAGTGGAGTGTCCATTTTGTAACTTCCTTCCTGATTTTTGTGGGCTTGATCTGGGGTGATGAATGAGTAAGAAAATGCTACCAAGAGGGCTGTCAGCACCTTTCACATATACAATATCAGGATATATTGAGAAACCAAAATTAAGAGTTAACAGACAATAAAAATACCTTGAGTCTTAGGCCATGCCATGTTGGTGGGCGGCATGATCCTCTAACGTATTATATGTGTTGATTCTGAGCCACCCCATCCCAGCTTAGGGTAGTGGTGACTCATTTATTCTCTTCCACAGGAAAAAGGGGTAAGAATTGTAGAGGGGTACATATTTGTTTAAAGAAGAATTGTAGAGGGGTACAGAATCGTTAAAAGGGGCAAGAACTGTTAGTGAAGTCTGTTTCTGAGGATCATTTCCATTTAGATATGTGTCAGCGTGGGAATCTTACTAATCTTTTTGCTCCATCTCTCTACAGAGCAAAATGTTGCTTTAATAATTAAACAAAAAAGGTTAAGTAAGAATACTGGCAGTGTTAGTGAATCCATGGAGCATCAATTAAAGCAAGCTAATGGCAATTAACGCCCACAATCATAACAATGAAAGGCCTTGCTAACTGTAAATGATTACAAAAGATTGTTAATGATGATGATGAGACTATTAAAGGTTTGTTGTTGTTTTCATAGGCAAACCTTTCCCCGGAATAAGATCATCTTGTGATAGACACCTTTTAGCTGCTGCTCACAACAGCATTGAAGTGGGAGCTGTTTTTGCTGTCTTAAAAGCAATTATGATGCTTGGTAAGACTATATTGGCCCTTAGTTTCTGGATTAGTTAACAGAAATGGAGGCAACATAATTTGTATTCAAGTTAAAATCTAATTAGTATTATTGGAAACATGGTTTGTTTTCTTTGTCTGTCCTAGAAAAATTAATTATCTTTCCCCAATTCCAAGTATAATTGAACTCTGTAGAATTCTGTCCCTTACCTAGAGTGACTCTGGGGAAATTTGAATACAAATAGTATTTTTGTTTTCTTTAATTGCAAGATATCTGATTCCAATGTAAAATAGAGCCACAGGGTTGGTTTGTCTTTGTTGGTGACAGAAATAACTTTATAAGGGACAGTGATGTAACTAAAGGTTTAAACTTCAACCAGATCATATTCCAGGTACAGAATATCAAAAACCCTGAGTTTTTCAATCATACTGTTTCTACTTCTGTCGTGACTCTTACCAAGTTTTAAGTCTTCTGTCTTAGTTTTTTCATGAGTCAGGTGATCATTTTAATCATGTTTATATTATTGATAAGTAAACATTAGCTGTCACACTAATTTTTAAATTTAATTTCTTTTATTAAAACGTTGTCCCTCATCCCCTTATTTGTGTATTCTCTTGGAGTAATAGTACTGCTTTCTGTTCATGTACTGTGTAGTACTCTGAAACATTTGTTTTGTAAATTTATAAAAGATTTAAAAGATTAGGAAATTTTGAATTCAGAATGCCTAATTCCAATTTTGAGTGCCTCCTTTTGGTGCTGATTAAACATTAGTTACCTCTTATGCTGTCCCTGAGCCTCCCATGATCAAAATAGAATGACTGAGTGGCTAGGAGTTGCTGTAGATTATTCTTAAAGAACATGAGTGAGGGCCAGATGTGATGGTACATGTCTGTAATGTTAGCTCTCTGGGCAGCTCTGGTTACATAGCAACTTAGCTAGACTGTCTCAAAATTTAAGAAAGAAAGAGAAGAAAGGAGAGAATATGAGTGAGGCTATAACCCTGTCCTGCTTGAGGACATGTTATTTGGTGATGACAAGGGAGAATAAGGGAGGATTTTTTAATAGAACAGCCTCTTAAAAGTTCACAGAAAAGCAGTATATTCTTTTGAAATACACACAAGTTTTGTAGCACAAAGGGAAGAGGAGAGAGCTACCTTGAGAGGCTACAGCTTTTCCTCTGAGCTCTAAGACTTTGTAGTAATACAGTCCACATTAAATGCTCATGCTAGTGAGTGAAATTTCTCTACTCAGATAATGTTTGTAGGGATGGATGACTAGGCAGTTCTACTGAATGAATAAATATACAGACCATTGTGCCACAATTGACTCTCTTCCTGTGGTATTTCTAGGCTCATCAGAGAAACTAGCAAAGAGGTTTTCAGTAAACTAATGTTCGAAGTGTGAATACGTAAGTGACAGATGTTTTAATGGCAGAAACCATAATCAGTGTCATCCAGACATTGGCCCCTTGATTTATTTGTAGGACTGGTCTTACCCCAATTAAAACTTGCTGACTTCTTTAAATATTCAGGTAATATGAAGGGTGTCTAAGTCAAGATCAGGCTGGTTGAATGTCGGCAGAGTCCAGGTTCATACTACTCAGTTGTCTGTAGCCTGTGCAGTTGCAGAAGGTTCTGACATAGAACCTTCTCTCAAACCTTCTCTCATCTGAACAGCTAAGTAAACATATTCTAGTCTGAGACTGGCAGGGGTGTTTGTTTTTTGTTTTTGATTTACAGAGGTCTTAATTTACTACCTCATCAGTGCCCTCTCAGTATCCTCCCAATCCCTATTTACCAGAATATATTTTGAGATAGAAAGATGGAATTGGTATATTGAATTTGATTCCTAAATCTCATAGTTATTTAATTTGAAATGTAGTGATAGTTGTTTTTATCATCTAAGGGTGAAGAACACATCCTAAATTTTGATGCTTGTTATTCATTCCTTCAGCTCCTAAAAAATTTCTGTTGAATTATGTAAATTCCTGTAGGTGAAATTAGTACTTCTTGTATTTGTGTTTTATTTGAGAAGTGTATGACAGCATATTAGTAGATTGCAGTGTGTCGTTTATGTCTCCTCCACTTAAGCTTTGTAAGTAAATGTTCAATTTTTTTCAGCAGAGTCAAAACTTCGGGTTTTAAAAGACTTTTTACTCTGACTTGGGCTTAGTTTCACTCACTTATTGCAGGCAGTGAATGCTTTACCTAAACTCATTTTTCATCCCAGAAAATTTTCTTGTAAAGGCTTATTCTGATCCTTGTGTTAGGTAGTCAAAAGTTTGAAGGCTTTGCTGTTGTTTGGCAATCCTTACTACTAACTTGTATGACTCTCACTTTTAAAATATGACAGTTTTTTTTAATCGCTAAAGATTTCTTCTGAGTATTCAAATGTATTCTATCCAGCTGTTTCCTCCCAGAATTTTGTTATGAGGATAACACTTTCCTTAGCTTCATTTCACTGAAACATTAAGAGATTGATCAGGTAAGGTTTTCTAATTTGGATGTTACAGAGAGAAAGGTGAAAGACATGGGTTATTCAATGAATGCCCTACTTTGCAGGGCCTCCTTAGTATGCATTGCCCTTTTCCATTCCCAGGGAAATAAATCTCTCTTGTCAAGAAGTTGATAGTAAGGTGAGCTAAGGCAAAACTTTTCTCTTGACCTATGGATAGAAAATAAGTCATTGTAAGAGAAGAAATGGAAAAGGGACATCTAATAGGGTGAGTAACCCATTTTTCCTTGTCTATAAGTCAAATCAATTTGAATACCTTCATGCTTAAATTTTTGGTGAAATCAATGTGCTGTGACTATTAAGTGTGATTCATAATGGTCTTTCCAAGTTTGGTGAGTGTGTCTAATTCTGTAAGCAAAACAAGGAATGAGTTCTGAACTTGCTTTTTCTCTATGTTCTTTGGGTTCTTTCATTTATTCTCTTGATCCATTCTCTCTTTGCTGAACAATTGGCTATGTGATAATAATACCATTCACATATTTAAATCTGAGACCTATCCTCATTTTTGTCTCAAATATTTGGTAATATTTTGAACTTCTGTGATTTTGCTTTTGTGATTCTATCATTTAGGAGATGCCAAAATTGGCAGTAACAATGTCAGCTCTTTAAAGAATGATGACTTCGCCATGAGAAGTTTACGGCGTGATGGGAATGCTGATGATATCTGGACTGCCTCTCAAAATGTGAAATCCTGTGGGAAAAGCATTTCCATAGAGACTGCCAATTTAAGAGAGTATGCCAGATACGTCCTGAGGACTATCTGTCAACAGGTATTCTCCAATTCATATTGCTTTTTTACTTTGAAAATGCAACAACTTCGGAAGATAGTTGCTTGCTGTTATAGGAAACTTGCATACAGGTTGTTCTTTTTTCCCCTACTATCTTTATTTTGAAATAATTTCAAAAGTTGCAATAATAATGAAGAACTACAGTATATTCTTTATAGCTATGCACTGATTTTTATGTTTTGCTACAAGTACTTTATAGTTCTATTTGTGTGTGTGAATGCGGGTGCATATTTTGACCCCTTTGTGAGTAGTATATGGTGTTTTTTATATGTCTTTGTTTTTTGAATATTTTCATTTCATGACATAATCAAAGTATAGTTTCTAAAAATCAAAAAACTTGGATTGGTACAGTAATTTTTTTCACATCTTTAGGCCACATTCCACTTTGGTCATTTGTCCTAGTAATATTGTTTATTTAAAGTAAAATCGTGTTCTTCCAGGTACCCACATCTTAAGGCACGTGATGTCTGTGCCTTTTTGGTAATTACCATTGATTGAGGTGTCTCCATTTTAATTTTAAGATTTTTCCACTGAATAGATACTGTTTTACCTCTTGTAATTAATAAGGAATCTTTGCAGAGACACTTTGATGCAAATGTCTCCATCCCGCATAAGCATCCATTTTTATTCTTGTCCAAACCAGCTGTTAGTGTCACGAGTGCAAAATGGTAACCACCCCCCATTTCCTCCTCCACAATGTCAGTTTCTTTCCTACTTAAGGAAAACCCTAACCTTTTATTTACTTGTTTTTTATCATCCATATGTGGAATATATTGTCCTTAGTTATTTGAATGTTCAAGTCGTTCTAGATTTGTTTTTACTTTCTGGCCCATCTTGTACTTTCCCTGCCTTAGAACTGATATCACTCATTCCTTCAAGGAATACTGGTTCTGTTTGGTAAAGAATGATGGTGTTTCGAAAGCAAGAACTAATGTGGGTTATACCTGTTTTAAGTAGTGCTTTTGTTTACAGATCTCTCAGCAGACAGAGCTTGGAACCAACTACATCCATATACGTGTGAGAATGTGTGCGTGTGTGTGTATGTGTGTCTGTCTGTCTGTCTGTGTCTGTCTCTGTCTCTGTGTGTCTGTGTAATTATGAGTTCATACTGACACCTCCAATTCCAATCCAACTCTGTGAAGTTGTGCTTTCTTTCCCCATTGCATGTTATTATCTCCTCCTTTTAAAGTAAGAACCTTGTATTTCCGTAACATCGGCTCACTTACTTATTTGCTTAATTCTACAACACACCTGGAATACTGTGGTTTCAGAATTGTTACCCATATAACTTGAGGAAAAGCAAGTTACTAAGAGAAGTTGAAGATAAGTTTATGCTTCCTTTTTTTCCTATAGGTTTATAATATTGTCTTCAAAGGTTATTTGAGCTTTCTTATTAAATATAAATATATTCTGTATTTCACATAGATGTGGGTTCATTTGTTTTTGTTTAATTCCAAT
>RJWT010000855.1:8500-56716 GCA_004365215.1 Cuniculus paca
CATCTTATGCTTCCAAATAAACCAGCTTGTTAAAACAGCTATTAGAATTGAAGAACTAAAGATGAAAGCTAAGTTTATATCCTTTCCAAAAAGCCTTAAATTTATAGTTTATAAAATTTACAAATTTACATGTTTATGTGAATATAATATATGCACATGTATACAGAGACACATACACAAACACATGCACATATACACCGAGCTTCAAGGTATGTGACATATTGAGAAATCAATACAATTGATTGACTTTATCAATTTAAAGTGGTTAATTTATTACCTCATCACAGTGTTTTTTGTCCTAAAGATCAAACAAATTGGTACTATTTATGCTCAGTTGACTATGAGACTAATTGTCTACAATTAGTAATTTACATGGTCTTTATAGCTAGATCATTAGTTCAACATTAATTTAAGGTATTATCGTTGAATTTTTACTGATTTTGAAAGTTATTCAATGCTCTACTTTAAGTTATAAATTTAGAACTTTAATTTTATTTGAGCTTTTTTTACAAGGGTAGTGCATATTTTCCCCTAATTATCTTTGTGCGGTTCTGTATTTCTTACATAAATAACTAAACAGAAAATCAAAATACGATCAATATACTCATTCTATAATTTAAATTTCTAATTCCTTCCTTTAGAAAAATATTATGAGAGAAGATCAACTTCTTTGCTTTCTGGGCTGGAGTCAGGGTTGTAAGCACAAAACGGATAGTTCTTTCAAAGAAGAAACTATGTATTTTGAGTCTGGACGTATGTAAAGTCTGATAAAAGGTAATGAAATATGGCTGAGATGGGAGAAGGACTAATGCTACATCCTCATATAGATGGTACCTTTGAAAGGCTGATCACTTATAAAAAATAATACTATTTTTTCTTTTCATTTTGGGATAAGAAAATCAGTTGAGTGAAGATACTACATATTTACATAAATTCACAAGTATTTCCAAGTCAGAACTAGTATAATGTCAGTTTTGTTTTCTAGTAGAAATTCATAGTAATCAGATAAAAAAGTAAGAAAAGTTCTTTTTTTATGAAAAACACACATATATATCAGAATTAATTGTGTAAAACATACATACAGTGGCAAATTTTTGGTAAAATCTAAACTACCACGTATCATTAAAATCTTAGTCATTCTAATGATAAAAATAGAACGCAAATGACACCTTTATCCAGTGTCTGTCTTCTGAACAAAGAAACATGCTTTTCACATTTTAATCTTCTAGGTTATCTGGTAAACTTTTATATTTGTAAACTGGATCCAATGTCAATGTATAAGTGATGTTGGAATTCAATAGGTCATCAGGGTCTCTATGTAATTTTGGAATATAAGAAATTTGCTATGTACAATGGAAACTTGTTGCTTAATCTTTCTCTTATTTTTACAATAATTTCCTGTTTACAGACTGGTGGGAAAAAAATTATCCTAGTGGGTGTTTGAACAGCTTGAAATCTGTTAACGTGGGAACCATTTTCCTACTAGCTAAGCACTTGGCATAGAGTTTAAATATTTCAGTAGCAGGATAGCAAATATGTTTTTAAGGTCTCTGAATTTTTTTTTAATCCCCCTTTCTCTTTAAGTTGGTAACATAACAAAGATTTTAAAGATGGGTTTCTTTTTACCAAAGCAATGGTTTTGTAAATATGACACTCCAAATTTACATTGGCATTTCTACTCAGTAACATTGTAGTCAGTCTGTAAACCCCATTTAAAATGCATTTTTAAGGGCACAATTTCACAGTGCTAGTGGAACCTTCTATATGTTACAAATACAAGATGTTAATTTAGGCCTTGAGAGTAATTAATTTTAAAGAAAAATAAACACACAAATTAAAAGTTTCATTCAAAAATTTTAATGTATAGATTCAAACTCTCATCTTTCCTTCACAGTGTGGAAATGTTGTAAATGAGAATTTGTATCTTTTTTTCCAATTTAGAGTCATTTCTTAAAGTACTTCAGATGACCAAAGTAAATAAAAATATAAACACATATTTAAATTTCAATGGTGCACTATGATCACTATAATAGAGAGTAAAGCAATGCAATGTAATGCAGGAAAGAATTCTTGAACATATTATGAATGCTATTTTCAAAGCCTGACCTAGTAGGTTGAAGTCAGAAATTACCAGATATATGCTCCTATGTGTGTGAAAAAAATAATTTTACATTTCTCTGTTGGTTTGATACATACTATAAAGTGAATGGTAGCAGGGGTCCTGAAAGAAATGGGGAAAATAACCTGTTAAACTATGTGAAGTCTAGAATGTTGGAGAATAGAAAACAAATATCAACTAAGGACACGTCTACTTAATCATGTTCTCCTCAAAGAGCTGTTGGCCCAGCAACTCACTGGGATACTGAAGAGAACTCGGGCAGCTGATCCGAAGTCAGATTTTTGCCAATTTTATTTTCTCTTACAGCACACTTTTATTGTTATAATGATGACAGGTCTACATCAAAATGAGATCCAAAATCCTTTAAGCAAATGTGATTCCACTTCTCTTGTGAGCTGCAAAAAATCTTCCTCACTTTTCCTACTGCTTTCCTACTGGTGCTATAATTATTTTGAAAATGTTTATTACCTTTTAATTAAAATTAAAGTGCTAAAGTGAACAAAAACAGTTGCTAGTGTGTTTAAGTCTCCTGGACTCTGATTACTGTCTATGCATTCACTTTCTCTTGTACTTTTGCTTTTCAGGAGACTCAGCCCATGAATTTGATCAGGGATTGGCAAATTTCTCCTGCAAAGGACACCAGACAGGAAATATTTTACATTGTGGAGCTATAATTCCTGTGACAGCTATTCAACTCTGAGGCTGTACAATACCAGTCAGGGAAATTTCCATAAACAAATGAGCTTGCCTGTGTTCTCATAAAACTGTAGCTGTGATTAGATTTCTTTACATGTCACAAAATAGTCTTTTAGTAACCTCTTAAAATATAAAAATGATTCTTAGCTTGTAAGCAATACAAAAACATGTGGCAACCTGAATTTGACCCACGGGCTGGAGTTTCCCCACCAATGAGTAGAACACTGTAGTGCTACATTGATGAAAAATAAGAAAAACGATTTCTTATAAATTTCTACTCCTTTTATAAGGTATTTAGTTCTGAAGTAGGCTAGAAGAAATCAACATAGAAGGGTGACGAAGAAAATCATAATTTTAAAATTGTACTTTTAAGAAAAACTGCAGCTTTCAGGACATAAAAGTTACTCAAGGTTACAATGCCATTTTCTCTTCCAAGAAAATCTCCTAAATCCTTAAGTCTTAAAAACAGTACAATAGATGGCCTTGTACTTGCTTTTCTCTTGTAAAAAGGATTTTTCTTTCTTGTTTTGAAATCAATGTCTTTGAGACAGTGTCTCCCTATGCAGTTCAGGCTTGCCTTGAACTCCCAGGGACCCAAGGATTATAGGCATGCACCAAGTCTGACTAAAAAAAGTCTTTCCATCTGAGAATAGGCCATGCCTTTGACCTGCAAAATGGGCCCTCAACTTGTGAATGGGCCCTTACCCTTTACTTGTAGAAAGGGCCATCAACTTTTACCTATAAATTGAATCTTGGTTTTTCTACAGATAGACAAATTCTGCAGATCTTTATCTCCAAGACATTAAAATATACCCAGCTATGGACCATAATGTGGCTCCCTCTCGGATACCTGAATTCCCTTGGAGTATGTATTTTTTTTTCTACTAAATCTCTTCTGAACCTCCTCTTGACAATTCCTGAGAATTCTTTTGCTGAGACGATTCAACAAACTTTGTTGGTCGGATAAACTGAGGCCCCTCATCTGCAATTTAGAGGGCTTCCTTAATACCTGTGTAACATTACTGCCATTTGGATTTGCCTTTTCTGATTTACTCTTAATCTATATCACAATTCTAGCTTAAATCTTAGTTCAAGAGAATTCTGACTGATGAAGAAGATAGTACTAAGTTGCAATATAAAAATGTAAAATTTGCCTGAATCAAGTTTTATTAGACTAACCCATTATATGAAAAAAGACTGTTAGATTTACACGGCGTCCACTAAAAAAATGAATATGCACTTCAGCAATTTGCCATACTAATAAATGTCTGGAAGCTCATGGTCACTGACTCTGAGCACCTCTTGTAATTGTAGAGGCCAGAGTTAGCTCCTATGAATCACTTGATGTCTCAATAAATTCAGTATTAAAATATTTGTACAAGTTTTTGTTTCTTGGATATATATATATATATATTTTAAAGACTGTTTATTTAATATATAATAAAATATTATTGGTACTCTGTATTTTAAATATGAAATCAAGACATTTTCTAGACTGCCCTGACTTTAGAGGGAGCGTAGACCTCTAGCCGTTAATGAAATGACATGATTTTGATACAGAGCACATGTGGGAATTTGTTTCAGTGATCGTGGAAATTAAAACCGGAGCAACAGCATGAATTTACAAGCAAAATTTTTATTGAGAAGAGAATAGGGAAGAGGTTTTAGATTGAGGGGGAAAGTAGATGAAGAGAGACACATGAACAGAGAGAATCAGACTTGCCAGTCTTCGGAAATATGGGTGTGGCTTTCCTGGTCGCACAGAGCTGGGTTAGCAGTGGATAATTTTCCACTGGATCATGAGTACATTTGTTTGTTTGTTTGTTTGTTTGTTTTTAATGAGATTTCTTCCCAATGATTTAGGGGATTTCTTTCTAGTGTAAGATTTGGATAAGTGGTTGTTTCTATCCTAGGAGCCATCATGGATCCTCCCTGCTATTAAGGTAGTAGGGCAATCCTTGTGGGTTAAGAGTAAGAGAAGAGGGTACAGTACTAGCCTTCCCAGTCTCTATGACAAAATACCAAACACAATCAATTTAAAAGAGGAGAGTTTTAATTTGTCTCACCATTTCAGGGTAGTCAGTCCATAGATTGCTGGCTCCAAAGTAGACACATTGTAGCAGAAAGGCCTAGTGGGGCAAAAATTCTTACTTATTAGCAATGAAGAAGCAAAGCATGGGAAGAATACCAAAGAGGAAAGGGCCAGGGACCAGATACAGACCCAAAGGTCGCGCCTCTAGGATCTACCCAGACACACCCCAAAGTGTGCTGCACTAATCTGTTAAGTGCTTCTTAATACAATCGAGTTAAGGAATCAGGATTCACCCTCAAAGAGGTCAGAGAAAAAGAGATGTCTCTACATTTAGTGGGCCATGGATAAAGATCTAAGAGTCTACACCTCCTACCCCATGTGGGTTCCTATCCCATTTCACTTTTATTGGGTTGAACATTTTACTATTTGGTCCGTCGTCTCCGAGGTAAGAATTTTCCATTTGACCTTCTCCACTCACCTCAGAATTGTCACTGTGATACAGGACACAAAAGGAAAGTTGCAGTAGTGCTCATGGAAATTAAAAATGAGGCAATGGCAAATGATTACAGACCAAAGTTTTAATGGGAGCTCAGAAGTGAAAGGAAGACAAGAAAAGAACTTTAGCTTAAAGAGCTAAAAGGTGCCCAGCCCCAAGATCAGACTGACCCCTACATGAAGAATGCGAGTAGCTTTTATGGCTCTAGTAGGGATGTCCCGGGCCAGTAACTGTCCAGTGCATCATGACTGGAGCCTTTCTGGAGACTTCTTCATGCTTTAGGGGATCTGCTCCTGGAGTGAGGTGTGGATTGTCCTTGAGGACACTGTGCCTCCCTGCTGTGCTTGGACACTTGGTCCTTGGGATGATAAAAGGCCATGCATGCCACGCATCACTAATAAGAAAGGACAGGAGAAGAGGTCATATCTCACTCTGACTGGGGAACAGGTTATGGATTCGGTCCCAAAAATAGCTCACCTCTGTCCCATGAGGAATACCTGTCCTATTTCCACTCTTCATTTACATTTGATACTCTTTTCAGATCAGATTTCTGAGACACTGTTGAAAGTATTAAACATTATAGCCCTTGTTAGAGACGAGGGGAGGAGATGGTGCTAAGCCAACAAAACCAGGAAGCTCTTCCTGTGTTTATGACACTGGCTGAATAAATCATGCTTAAGTTCTCAGGAAAGGTGCTCTTGCTTTAAGTGTTTCTAGTAATAGAACTATTTCCAGCCAAACCCTCCTTCAGAGGGAGGCTGGGGTGAGGCATCAGTCCAGTAATTTTCAAAGTCTGTAGTAGTTTTTTTTTTTTAAATAATACCTTTAACTGGATTTGCAAAACTAAAAGCAAGGTGCGATGCTATTTGTCAAGGCCTCGATCAACACACATTCCCTCTGGTGTTCCTTTTTCTTAGCTCTTAACATGTACTATATACCCAGGGAACTGACTTTGGCAGCCCGGGGGCTCAAACCAGGGACTCGTGCTAGCAAAGCAAGCATTGTACCACTGAGCTACACCCCAACCCTCAGGAATATTCTTAAATAAGCAAATATCTATGCTGGACTCAGATGTCAGTTGTTAACAGAAACATGTATTTATTTGTTAAAAAATTAAAGATGTGGGACACCTTGTTCTAAGAGCAGAAAAATGTATTCAAGACACTTAAACATAAATCTTCGTTCTTTCCCAACTTCTCTTTAGCCCTTCCACACTGTCTGTCATCTGCTGTTTTATGCTGTGGTCCCCAGAAATGGGACAGCATGGGCAAATGGGAAGCCTCACAGAATCCCAGGAATCCATCCTGCTCATCACACTGGCTCCTGGGATGACTGATGGGCTGCACCCCGAGCAGGGTGGAAAAGTCAGTTCTCCTCCCGCACACCTGCTGCCCGTCTGTGGCAGACGAACAGTGGATTCCCACAGGATCGCAGCTTCCACGGTGTGTGAAGGCAGCACCTGGGTCAGGAAGCCCGGCATCTGAACAGCGAGTGCTCTTGGCTGGCACTGTCCTACCTGTGCACCCAAGTCCCCCGTGAGGACGGAGACAACTTTTCAGTGCCGGTTGGGTGTCCAAGAATCCACTACTGAAAGGAAGAAAGCTGCAGAGGCATGGAATCTCCACTGTTTGTTTCATTGTTCATTGGAATTTTCTTACAAAAACAATTTGAAACATAAAACCATTGAGAATTTCAAGATATAAACCCTAAACCCCAGGCTCTTCTGATAGTTAGGACCCCTGAATTGCTGTACCCAGGAAGTCAATCCCAGGGCCGAACAAGTACTGGTTCCCATCTTCCAGTAAATGAATTGAATCAACCTACATTGCACTGAATTATTCCAAAAGCTTGTGCAAGTAGACACTATTGATGGCACCTATATAGAGCAGAGAGCAAATCCAGGCTCAAACATTTTCAGAATTTCAGTGCTGTGTGTGAAGATGCTATGTGTGATGATGTCAGATTCTCATACAGCACACTGCTTTCAAGTCCATCTGTGGCTTTGTCCTTGGAGCCTGCTTACCTGAGGACTTTCCTCCTGAGATGTCCTTCATGTGACCTTCTGGATCCTCATCAAAATTTTACTGGATACTTGATCGCTTAGCACATTCTCTGAGATACACAAAATGCTCAGTAAAATTTAGCTGTTATTATTCTCTTTCAATTCTGCTTATCTGTCTAGATGTTCTATTAAATGCATGCAAAATAAGTTTAAATTGGTAATAGTTTGATGTGTGATTTTATCAGGTATATAGCATACAAGAGGAACTAATATGTGCATTTCAGTCACAACAAAGAAGGTAGTGAGAGTGTTTTTAAGATAGTTAAGCTTTTAAAATGCTTTGCTTCCTCTCTGTGAGACTCTCTATACATAGGTACTACAATTTGGAAGTCAATGAATACATATCTCATTCATATACTGACTGGAATGTATTTACTTTAACACTTAAAGTCCTGTTGAATATGCAGTTCTTACAACAACCCTATGAGAAGCTATCTCAATCACACCTAGCTCTGCTAGAGAAGAATTCCTTGACACACATTTTCATTTTCCCAAGGTCCCAGAGTTGGGATGTGGTGTTCCAGCATCCTAATGGAGGCAGCCTGTCCTGGGTCTTTTCTTTTTGTGCCTCTTTATTGGGCCAAAAAACTTAACACTTAACCATATGAGATCTTGCAGGGCTTAGAGAAAGGACCCAGGGACAGGCTGCCAGTAGGCAAATAGACTTGTTTTACTAAAAAATGTTGAGTCAAATACGAGTCAAATGTTGGCAACTATGTTTTTATTAACATCATAATATCCACTAGTGGGGATTTTTATCCTCCTTTTTATATTTTTTTCTTTTCCTTACAATTTTCTGTCTCTCTATTTTTCAGTGACATTAGCCATTATAGTTTGGCATCAGCTAAGGGGACAGTGAAGCAGCTGCCACACAAATCTCAGTCAGTCCTCTGCTACAGTCATGTGCTTTGTCTGTCCCTGAACCAGGAAAGCAGAGTGAAAATCACTCTTATTTCCATCGCTGCCCTTCTTAAAAGTTCTAGGGTTAATACTTTATTCTAAAATCATTGTGCTCATCCCCTTATATTGAAAATCACTACAATGTACAGTTTAAGAATATTGCTTTTAAAGCATACCTTAATGTCTTTACACATTTTCTAAATTAAAATAATATTTGGAAATAAAACAAAGTTCATATTTAAATTAGTTGACTTATTCATTTCACCTGTTTTTAAAATATGAATATATACATCCTTTTAGAGTGATTCAGGCATTCTTTTTTATTCCTACATAATAGAAGACTCTCAGTGCAAAATAAGCTACATGGAAATTTCAAGAAAAAGTTTTAAATAAGCTACACAAAAAAATGGAAGTCAAAATCAAGACAGTTTAATTTTGATCTGCCATGGTTAACTTTTTATATGATTTATGATTTGAGATAAGATAAGGATGCCAAAAGGGTCAGCGTGTCATATTCAGTATTATATCTGCCTTGAAATCTGACAGATTAGTTTTGGATTCTGACTCTAAAACACTCCAGCCAGCTGTTTTGAAGACTTTGGATAACATTCCTTAACTTCTTTTTGTCATATGGAAAAAAGAGACAACGATAAGCCATGTCCATAAAGTACTTGACATATAGGAGTATTTATTCTATGGTAGAAATAATCATAAAGGAGCGATATTTAAAAAAGATGAAAAATTCTGTAAAGACAGAAAAATGTTCTGTTAGGGTTTTCCAGTGCAATAGAGAAGCAGAAAATAATAAAAGCAGGCATTTACTGAGGATGTGGAGAGGAATGCATAACTTGTGTGGTTGAGCTATTTCCTCTACCAGATATAGAGGAGGTGGGGGATTATATGACCTCTGACTGGAAGGAAGTGATGCTTGGAGCAGGCATTGATGATGTGCAAGAAACTGATTGGAATTCTCTTCATGCACACGGGAAAGGAAAGAGGAAGTTGTAATCAGGGCTGAAGGGGAGGGAGGAGGTGGTGGTCAGGGTAGACCACAGCCATAATGTCCAGTAATTTATACTAGGGCAGAAACCTTTCACATTCAAAAAACTAGTTTTGGTGTTATTATGGAACTTGACTGAGAGAGTTACATAGAAATAATAAAATGATTCAAACATGCTGCGATCACTGGATGTGTGTCAAGAAGGGAATCCAAATAGCTGTCCTTTGAAAATCAAGGTCAGATCAGGTGCTATTTGAGACTTTTGCATATGTTTTTTTGAGTTGGATGTGGTGGTGCACGCCTATAATCACAGCACTCCTGAGGCTGAGGCAGGAGGATCCCTGTGAGTTTGAGCCCAGACTGGCTTACCAAGTGAGCTGAAGGCCAGTCTGAACTACATAGTGAGGCCCTGTCTCAAAAAGACAAAACAAAACAAAACAACAACAACAAAAACCAAACCTCATATGTTCTTTCAGATGTTTCTCAAAATAAAACAGAGCCACATGCCAAGGGAGTGAGAAGAAGAAGAAAAGACAACTTGAAAATCTCATGGGCTCTCTTGTGCTCATTAATGGTCAGCTATTAATGGACAATTGGGCAGTGCATTGCAGAATAAAGGAGTTAAAAGTTTTATTTTGGGGAAAAGCATAGTTTTTGGAATACAATTTTAGTTGATATAAAAAAATGTACATTTTGTCACAATGTCTTTTATGTTGTTGTTGACACAAAGCTAATTTAATATCTACACCTCTGGAATATAAGAAGAGTATTCAGTGACCATCGATTTAATGCAGCTCATTACACATACATACTTTCATAACAAAGCCTGTGAAAGAAAAGTGGTGAAGACATCAGTACCTTTCTGGAATAATGGAGGTTTTTACAAGGCATCTATCCAAACAGTCATCCTAGAGATCATCATATTTTTGGTTTAATATGGTTTAATGTTAATTTAAAGATATCTTATTGTGGAATTTCTCTCACCTAGATTTTATGGAATGACAATACTAAGTATTGTATTTTAATTTTGAAATCATAAAGAATATGATAAAATAAGAAAATTGGGCTTGATGAAATTGTATTTTTATTATACAAATTATTTTCTAGATATTTATATTAGTATTTTGTTGGACAATCGTTTTTCATCAATATGTTCTGTCAACTTCCTAAGCATTCTGAAACACAACAAAGAATATTCAGATTTTGTTCATGCACTTAGACTGTTTTAATTTCTTTAAACTTTGCTTTCCATTTGGAAGTGATGAAAAATTATACGTTTGGTTTTCATTTGTCTTCTTTTACCAGTTCGAATCTAATATGCAGAGATGTTTTCAATTTCTTTTGTCATTCATTATGGTTTATATCATTGTTTAAAAACTTGAAATTCTGTGATTTAACTACTGCATCTCAAAGTACAATATGTGCTTGGGTAAAACAAGATAAATTTAAAAAGAAAGAGTGTTAGCTTTAAGATTGGTCCAAATGTATGTTTCATGTGGCTTCTGAAAGCCACATTTATTATTTTAACAAGACAAATCATGCGATCTCTGAGTTTGTTGCATCTTTTACCCACTTGTTCTGTGCTTACAGAGAGGCCATGTGGAGTGATCTGGAAGAAAGGACATATGACTTCAAGAGTTTGTGGAAGAAAATGAGTGTGATTTCCACTCATTTTCCATCAGAAGACACTGAATAGTGTGTATAGCTGCACTAGTCCTTTAAGATAAGTGAAATTATAAGAAATCTATACCTGATTGCTAAGGTCCATTTGCATATACTAGATGTTAAATTTTGAACATTTGATAATGGAGTAAGGAATAAAAACAAAAACTCTAGTCCCGTTCATAAACTATTTCATCAACTAACAAACATGTCGAGGGTGGTCTGGAGTCTAATGAGTTTCTTTCACAGAATTTCTGGCACAGTACTGTTTGAGACTTCTGCACATGTTCTTTTGAGTTGGGTGTGGTGGTGCATGCCTGTAATCACAGCACTTTTGAGGCTGAGGCCAAAGACACAGGTAGAAGGCTGAGATAAAGCCATATCAAACTTCACAAAGTGCTCTAAATATATGCTTTTTAAATTTTAGCTGTGCATGGTGGGGCACACCTATAACCCAGCGCTCTTGGAGGCTGAGGCAGGAAGTTTGGAAGTTTGAGTCCTGACTAGGAAATTTAGCAACCTGGTAAGACCTTGTATCGATAATCAAAATAACAATAGGACTAAATAAAATATTTTATTTTAAAAACTATCACGTTGATTAAAATGAATATCTTAAAAAAACAATGAAAATACTATTTTTTTCTTTCATTAACCATGGTATTATTTTATTCTCTTAAAAAAATAAGAGCAATTGAAAATCATGGAGGAAATAATATAATATATAATTAATAATGTTGAAGTAAATAAGATCTTTGTTTCTAAATTCAAATTATCCATACTCATTTGATGTGCTATGGTTGCATGTTAAATACGGAGGGAAGGAAGAGAACTAATAGCTTCTAACTCTTAAGATGAATTGCAAATATAACATGCAGTCCATGTCCAAAAAGATAGTCAAAATAATAAAGAACGCTAAATAAATAATGTAACCTCCAGAGAAACACTTCACAATGGAAAAGAAAAACAGGAAACATGTACAAAGACATAACTTCTCTAATGTTAATATTTAAAGGAACCTAAAAATAGTCACCAATAAAAGAATAAAAATGCCGATAGTTATATTAGATAAATTACAATATATTCAAATAAAAACGAGTGCAAAGACAAACTGTATTCAAGAAAGATAAAAATATTGAGAATTTATGTAAAGTTAAAACGAATTTTGCATTAACGGCCAGAAACTTTATTTACTTTCTTTATTTACTTTCTTTTTTATATTTTAAATAAAATACATTATTGAAATAAGTAGCTATCAAATTGTTCAAGAAGCAGCATCAGTTATAATTGAGTGCTTTGATTTCTATCAGTATGTCCATAGTTTGCATCATCTTGATTTAATATTCCTGGTGCTTCGGTGAGGTGGGTGTGGTCGGTCTTGGCAACCACATCGCCGTAATACATGTGTTCACTGCCGCTTCCTGCATTATGTGTGTGGGCTGTGGTTGTTACCTGAGTTCCCGCCACTGTTCAGTGAGGAAGTTGGGTAGAATTCCTGGCAATGTAGTAGCTTATCTATTATATTAAAGGCCAGATCATATTTCAAAATGTTTTTCTGAAATCATTAAGGAAAACAAAATAAAAAACAAATGGTAGGATCATCGGCTCTCCTTACCACTTGCCTGAAATGTGAAAACACACATGCAAGCTAAAAATAACCACAAAAAGCAGTAATTGCTCTGACAAATCGTTAGACTATTTACTTACTGTGCTAAGTAATATATTTTTGATCAAAGATAAGCAGTTTAAAAAGTTACATTTGGGTTGTTTCGGAGAGGAGAGGACCTTACTATTCCCCGAAGGCTGATACACCTTGTAAAATAATCCATCTTCAAGCCCACAATGAAAAAGAGTCCCAAACAGCTCTGAATTACATGATGGGACCCTGGAGGTGTTGTTTCTTACACAATTTGGTGTAGCAGTCTGCAGACATCTCATTTTGTAGGTCAGATCATGCACTTTATTGTTTTATTTGTTTGTTTTGTAAACTGCGTGGTGTGGCACTGGGTAGCAATTGTTTCCTGATTTCTGTCACCACGTCTACGAACACCGCATGAAGTCTTGTTTTGAACCAACTGATACATTGCACCCAGTGCTGTTTCAAAACTGTGACTGATGAAAGAGACTCTGCACTCTGGTTCTGAAGCAAGCAAGGTACTTAATCGAAAATGGCCCTTTTATATAGTGCATCCAACTATAACATCGCAAGGCCGGACTTGTAACCACTTTATAGAGAAAGTACCCAAGAGTACACGGTGAGCTGATCAGCAAAATGCCAACTCTAAGCTGCAATGAGGCAGTGATTTCAAATGACCCATTTCGGCACATTTTATTTTAAGGTTGTAATCCTGCAGCACATACATAGCTTTTGCTAAAGTTAATAAAACTTCCCTTACAAGCCAAGAAGTCCTACTCAGAAAATACTTTATTCATAGATTTGTTCAAAAGTTGAGTTTCTGGTTTCGACTGAAGTCATATTCAGGCAATCAGACTCTAACAAGGGAAACTTCCTTTTTTTTTTTCTTAATTTGGAAAAAAATGTCATTATGCCTTGGGAAGTATTATAATATTTTTGTAATCATCTGCGTTGCTCATTAGTCTTCTTATTATATCTGAAGCACTTGTATTTGTTGGAGTAGGAGCAGCTGAGATAAAAGAAATTTGAAAGTGAAATCATTACACATTTGAAGCCGTGCCTTTTTCAAACTGGAAGGCAGCTCTATTGCTCTTAATGAGCTGATGCCCTAAATACTGAGAATGGATTCATGTTCTTTAACCTCTTTCTGAACCTCTGACCAAAAACTATGCTGTAAATTCACAAGAAAAAAAGTCAGTACTGATTTTTAAACCAGCATCATTTTGGAAACCAATAGTCAGTCTTTACAAACATAATGTATTTATTATTAGAATCCTAAGAAAACTTATTTTGGTAGTACTTTTATATCTCTTACGATGATATATCGAATTTTATGCAAAAGCAGCTAAAATACACGATAAAATTAAATATTAACAAAAGTATATAGAGCACATATACGTAAATACAAGTAAAACTGTGGAAAGCTGGTGAAAGCTGGAAGGTTGTATCGGCATCAGTTTTTTTGGTTTAACTTTGTACTATGATTCGTCATTTACAGAGATTAGGAAGGGGTACACCTACACTCTGTAAGCATGAGGTTTTGATACAGTCCCTAACACCACACACACACACACACACACACACACACACACACACACAGAAAGGAAAGAAAAAAAGGAGAAATAAACAAAGGAAAAAGAAAAAGAGTAAAGCAAAAAGATAAGAATCCAGGTAAATTGTACCCAGTATCTCTACATTTCTTTCAACTGCATATAAATGCATGATTATCTCAATAAAACTTTTAATTAAAAATTAAGTGTTGCATCATTATTTTAGGTATCTACAGTCTCTAGATTTACTTGAGGGAAAGCATTTAAAATTTTATACTAATTTATCTCAATATCACAATGAATAATTCACAAGAAGAACATAAATCATAAATTCAGGATATTAGAAGTCAGGTACACATAAAATTTTTGTAAAAGAATAATAAAATAAAACGCTAACTTAGAAGATGTGGAGACAATGTGTTTCAATATTTGAAAAGAAGAATTTTTTCATTCCAAGATACAGTTTCACCCTATCTAGTGAAATCATTCTAATAAACCACTCAAAGCTCTATAGTGGTATTGGTTTGACTTGAATATAATGCAATCCAGCTTTATAGACTATTTTGTAAATCAAAAGATACATGGGACATGGAATATTTGCATTACAGGTCAAATTTGGAGGAAGACATCATTCTTAATTACAAACACTAAAGTGATATATAGTGCTGTAAGAAAAAACATCGAATCAAAAGTGAAAATATTTTATGTTTTAATAGCTTCCTTTTGGTCATCCTTAACAATACTTATTATGCCTTTGATAAACCAGGAAAGGGGCTGTAAGATTCACTGATCAATGCGCTCATCATTTAAACAATACTGTGTTTGTAGGAATAATCTTGTATGTGTTTAAAACATGACTCTTCTTATAGAAGTTAGCATCCAATAAAGTGCAGTCTGATAGGCCCCTGGGTCTACAGTGCTTAGTGGTGATTTTCAGGTCGAAATGATGAGAAAGTTTTAGCAGTATGTTGGAGTACAGGGAAATTTCAGAAATCTGGGAATCACATAAGCTACTTTAGCTACACAATAAAATTATTGATACTCATTCGTTTAAAATGCTCAAGTAGGTTGTGAACCTAAGTAGGGTCTTCAGATCATATAATTTCTGGTGTTTTATAATTCACAACTCTCCAATACCAGCATAATAATAATAAAGTCATCCAATCTTCAAGCTGAAGTCTAACTTTCTATTAAGGCCAGCAGGCTCTTTTAGCTATAACAAATCCACTGGTTGAGATTTTAATACTGTGTCAAAGGAATTGACCGAGAAATTGTCTTTGTGGGTGGGCCTTCGCGTTGAGTCATTGCAGGCGGAAATAACAATGTTTTGTTTTTATGATTTCACATTGATGTTTACCTATAATTAATATCCTTTAGAGATTTCAAAGGATCAGACCACCAAGCTTGGCTACATTTTCTTGAAAAACTACTGAGAGAAAAACTGTAAATCAAGGAGACTTTATTGACTCTTTAATCTGTGTCTGCAGCTATGCCAAGAACTGCAGAAGAAACATGAAGAAAAAAGTATCCAAATATTATGCAATACTCCATTTCCAAATGCATTAGCGGGCTGATTTTGCCAGGTTTACACCTATTAGAATGGACGATGTTTCAAAATCAAATAAAATACTGTAATAAACACACACAATGCACATGCACACACACACAGACTTACCTTGAAGTGTTTCTATTGTCTTTTAGAATTTTGAAAAAATTTCAATGATATTACTATTTTAAAGTCAGGTAAGAGAGACAAAGAGAGAGGATGGAATTTTTTTAAAAGAAATGTGTATTTTACATTCTGCCTTTTAGTCATTTAAGTGATTACTTTAATTTCTTCAAAAAATATGTATCAAATTTGACCTTACATTCAGGTAAGGTAGACTAAATGTTATTTAAGTAACCAAATTTAATTTAGACAAGACCTAAGATGGACTGCAAAGTTAAATTATCAGGTAAATAATGAACATTTTTGTAATCATTGTGTAAACCTGAATGATAGTAAAATTGCTTGATTTTACTGAAATAAAGGTGAAAATATTTTACAAAATATGAACATAACACTTGTGAGTTATATATATATATATATATATATCTTTTATTACTCATTTAGGTATCAGCGGGCCATCAACAGAAGACTAAGCAACAGCAATAACCAAATTCCATCATTTTCACAATTTCCTGACTCAAGGAATAATAAAAAATTAATCATGGACTCATTTTAAAACTTTCTTGCTCAAAGGTTACATCTGGAAAGGTAGGACAGTAGAATGCATTTTATTAACTTTTTTTTTACTTTATAATTTTAAATATTTAGCTGTATAAAATGTGGACCTCCACTGGAACTCCAGCCTGACCTACAGGTTAATGAAACACGCTGCATCTTTTCTTTTGCAAATATGAAGCATCACTCTGCCTTGGTAATCGTCCTCAACTGTAAGGCAGTTGCCATAGCAGAATCCTGCTTTTCTTTCTCTCATGTCTCCAGCTTTTTTAATGTGTCCCCTGAATTTTAGTGACAACCTACTTCTCAGTCCCCCAACTAGACTGTTTGAGATAAAAAATACTTATTTATCTGCAAGGTTGAATGCTCAGTAATAGTAATGCATCTGGCATTTAGTAGTTGCTCAAGAAAATGCTTCTTACATTCTCATGTTGAATTGGTGTCATTGAAAGATGTCTATCAGATTATGGGTTATAATATGGGTATTTATTTAGCATGTTAGTCAAAGAATTAAATGAACTTGATCTTGTGATCAGTAATTTCTAGCATCCTCATGAAAATCAAATATTGTTTCATTTGCCAATACCTGACTCTATTACCTGAAATCTATCAATATAGAAAGTAATTAATTCAAGTGTTTATTTTTTCTCTGCAAATGTGTGGATATTGACTTGCTACTAATAACTTGTGTATACAAACACATTTGACAGAAGTTACTGTTATGGTTTCAACTGGATTCCCCCAAAGATGTCAGTTTTAACCCCTAGTACAGTGATTGGGGCTGTATTTGGAAATAGTGTCATGGTGTATGAGCAAACTAAGATCACATCATTAGACTCCTTAGAGTGGGTCTTCACCCCAGATGGCTGTGTTCTTTACAGCAGAGAAAGACACAAACACGGAGAATACCTAAGGTATGCAAAGACAGATGGCTAGTGATGCATTTGTAAGTCTAGGAGTGCCAACCATTGACAAAGAAACTAGAAGTTAAGAGAAAGAAGTGGAACAGATTCTCTCTCATTTTCCTTGAAGAAATTAACTCTCCTGATACCTGAATCCAATATTTCTACCCTCCAAATCATGACACAGTCAATTTCTGTTGTTTTAAACCAATCACTTTGTAAACTAATATCCTATAAACTACTGCTGAGGACAAATATGCTCTTCAACTGACTTCTCATTACCTGAAAAACCTACAAATGACTGGAGTGACTAAAGTCTGAATTCTGTCCTTTGAAAGGCTTTCTAGAAGTAACCAACATTGGAAACTTACAAAGAAAAAAGGAAAGTCCAGCTTTGGATGTAGGTCTATGCAGAAGCAGTATCCTCAGGGGACTGAAGCCAGGTGAGGTTTTAGGATTGGCTTTAGCACAGATTAGGATAGCATGACATAAAGGCAGGGGAAAGAGAATAGAAGACCCAAATCCTTTTAATTGTGTTCTCTTATTCTTCCCTTCCTAGCCAGCATTTGCCTTTTCCTAACATGGTACCTGCCAGAAGAGAAATCATATGGGCAAATCCTCTCTGCTTTAAAATTAGCCCAGAAGTTTAAAAAAAAAGGATTCCTGGTTTGCTTTTCTGTAAGGGTTTAAGATAAAATGTAAAGAGCAAGCACAGTAATGATAGAAAGTCTAGACTCCGATTTTATACTTTTTAAAAAGGAATTTTTAAACATACATTGTATGTGAAGAGATGTGGCAGGGTACTAATAGTGTAGGCCTTTTAAAAATCAATAATTGGTGTTAGCAATAAGAGCTGTGCTGATAACCAGCTGTGCAAGTGCCCTCATTCCTGCAGAGCAGGAGGGAAAAGAACCAGCTGATGATTACCAACTCCAAGTATAGCTTGCAGTCAAAGCTTCATTAAAAAAATTAGTAAAATACCCTTTTACCTTAAAATATGTGTCCCAGTATTGAAAGAGGTTCTATATAAAGAGTTCAGAATAGAACTGCAGCAAACTGTTCAAATCAAGGGTATTTCCCAGTTGGGCTACCGGCCTACATTGTGGAACTTACTCTGTAGCAAAAGCTCTTCTCCTCCCAATTAAAGAAAAAAGGTTGGGATGCCCACAGGTCTTTGCAGCATGTTTGGTGTGACTTTTAACCCCTCATTTCACCTTCTGTATGTGGGTCTGCTTTATTACACCACCTGATACGGGAGCTGAATTTAGTCTGTACTACAAATTAGGTTGTTAGCATCTCTTTCACAATTTTAAAAAGTCAGCGTGGAAATTCACTGCTAGCCCTTGCTGCTCTCCTATGCATGCTGCCTGTGAAAATCCAGTCGTTTATTTTTATTCAAATAAAAGTGAGACTTTTTATGAAATAAGTTATTAAAAATGTGCAGCAACAGATTCTATTTCTGATAGTCTACATGAATTATCTTACCTTAATGAGGAAATACAACTAACCACTGATGAGGGAATCTTAGATTTCCAGCTTTGACTTTTCGATCCAGCTCACTTGCTCACGACCTTACAAAATCCCTTAAATCTCCAAGAGCACATTTCTCATTTTCCTCTGTGCTTCCATGGAGCTGATCCAATGGTTTTTAAGGGCGCTATGAGCTTGGACAAGCTCTGAAGGGTACGGAGCGAAGCAAGCAATGGGCCCTGTGCTCCCTGCTTATCGTCCTGGAAAATAGGTATGATAATATCTGCCTCATCAGGGTCCTGTAGCAATTAATGTTTGGAAAATGTTTTGAAGTCCCAGAGTTAAAAAGGCAATGCCAGTGCCAATCATTATTTTTTAAATTACTCAGATTATTTTACCCACATTTTCTAAATATAGGTGATACAAAAGCAATATGCTACCTGGGAGCAAAAATGGAAATGGTGGTTTTACTGTCTTTTGAAAATCACTTCCATAGAATATTTCTGGGTCTCAGAGCATCTTGCTAAATGGGAGATCAGAGTTTTGTAGATTTGTCCCATTCCTTTCACACCCAGGAGATGAATCTATAGGAAAGGTGCTTTTCTTTGTTGCTCTTGATAGAAACTTCTGTGCTTGACATAAAGTAATGATGATTTGCTTGGCTTCATTTCAGATTTGAGAAGCAAAGAGGAACAAAGAGTGGGAAATGAATATGAAGAAAATAAATTCATCATACATTGTCTTATGAAAAGAGAAAAAAATTTTAATGACAGTTTTTTCAGGAATCTTTATAAATTATTTTTTCTGAGCTTTTAAAATTGTGCAATGCTCACATCTAACAAATTTTTGCTGAGCATTTACTAGTTCAACATTCTGGAATTAAATATAGGTTCTCAAGTGCTTCTAAACAATGCACAAAACTGGCATTATTAGAAGTCTTTGAATTTACATAGATGATACGGTGCATATAGCAGAAAAAACAAACTAAAAGCAAATACACTTCAAGAATGTTTTGCTCGAATTTAACAACTTTTAAAACTACACACATTTTCATTTTACTTGTGATACAATGAGATTGAAGAACTCGCTTCTAAGTACAATGATGGGCAAATAGGAATGGACCCTCAATGCAGGCTGGAAGGTAAAAGAGGTCTTTGAAAATGTGTATTAATACATTATTACTTAGAAGTATTGAGCTAAAATCTCTAGTGTACATGCATCTTGTAATTTAGCGTCTTTTTTTTGCTTTATTTGCAGTTTATTTAATATTTGAAATACTTTTTGTATCAATTAACGAATTAGCAGTTTATCTGGGTGGAAAAACCCCATCTGAGTTACTGAGTTACATAGTGAATTGTTCTGCAGCTGCAAAATCAAGTGCCTCAGCTGAGTTAATGCTTTTCATTTCTTTTGCATGTGTCAGCATTAATGGAGGCAAGCTTCTATGAAGCCTTGCGTGTGAAGATGGTGCTGAGCAGACTAGATTCAAGTCTGTTAAATGCTTTTTGCATTTTTTCTTTTTCTTTTTCTTTATTTCTTTCTTTCTTTTCTTTTCTTTTCTTTCTTTTTTTTTGGGAATAAAGCACAAAAGGAGACTTCAAATCAGGCTGAACTTCAAGCAAAAGTTAATGCTATTCTCTTCTGGGTTCAACCACCCACTTTGCTTAAGGTCACTAGTTGAGGCTAATGCAGCTCAGAGGGGCTGCAGTAAACTTGGCATCTCCTTGATTAGGCTCCCTGCTGATCTAATACACATACTAGCTCACTTGCCAAGTCAAATAACACATTTAGTGAATTGGAAATAAGATTTAAGTGGGCCAGCACAATGCGGCTTGCCCTCTCATCTTTTTACCGAATCCTTCTCTTTGTACGCAAGGCTGTGAAAACTGCTCTTGTTAGAAGACTTAATCTTCATTTTTTTCCTGTAGATTATTTGGAAACAGGTCAATTGAATGTTGGAACTGCTAACTCCTCCCACTAAAGAAAGAACCTGCTTGTGGCATACTGATTGCATCATTTAAATGAAAGGCTCCTATTATTAAAGAGAAAATACTATAGGATGAGGGTCCATCAGAATTTATAAAAAAATCTTGATATTAAATGCACTCCTTTTAACAATGTGTTTATTTCTTTGTCTTATAGACTCCTCACTAAAGTGTGCCTTGTATTAACTGCTGGCAGGTAATGGAGGGGGTTGATCGCATAAGTATATATTCATCTCCTGTAGCTGTTCTGTGGCAGTTAATTCTTAAATACAGTAAGTTATAATAGGGTGACATTTCTACAGTGCCTTTCATAAGAGCAATCTAAGGCATGTCACATAATGTTTGACTTTGAACTATTCAGTTTCTCAGTGACACAAATCTCAGGGCAAATTTATGCCTTCGTGGTTTGTTTCTTTAAAAAAAAGTCATTGTATTTGTTACACTTTGAAATTTATCGTAGATTCACCATAGATTATCAAGCTATCCACGCCATAATAATCTGTAACTGTCTTTATCTCTGTGTTAGATTGCAGGGTTATGATGAGTGTGGACTTTTTATGATCTACTTATCTCTTCTGGTCATAGAGATTTATGTGTATCTCTTTTCTGACTAAATCTGAAATCAAGGCTTGCAATTTGAAAAAATAAAACATGTCCATGTAAAATCCAAGTACTATTCTCTGATATCTGAAAGTTCAGAGAAAAATGACAATATCCTCCACCAAAACCAAGATACAATCCAATTGTCCTCTTCAGAAAGTAAAACTGTGAGTGTGAAATGTAGAATGTCAAATGAAGTTGAACATAGTATCCTCACTATGGATTTTTTTGTTACAAATGTATTATATATTTTAAGAAACACTGTTTATTAGCTAAAATTTAGATATTTGCAATAGTTGTTTCTGAACGGAAAGGCCTCATTTACTAACCTAAGAAAACAAACTTTTCCTTGAAATGTGTAATAGCTTATACTAATTACCAGCATGAAAAGCAGAACTCTGTGCTGCATGACATTTATCACGATCATTTGTTAAAAGACATGAGGAATAACAATGAAGAATCCGTCAATTTAGCATCCTAATCTGGATTTTAGTGCTGTCACTTCAAAAGTATTTTGTAAGTCCTAGAAAACTATACAAATACGAAGCCATTGCTGGTACTTGTCATCTCTTCCAATATAATTGTTCTTTTTTTAAAAAAAATTGTCTTAAACACTGAACATGTTAAAACTCATCTCTAATGGGAAAAGTAGAAAACTGAAAAGATATAAAATGAAAGTCTATGATTAAGCATAAAACAGTAATAAAAAGTGTGAGAATTCTCAATACGCTGGGTTTTGTGCATGTGTGTGTGTTGGTAAGAATTATATTGTTTTAATGCCTCGGCTACAGATAGATGACATCTAACTTCCAGGTGAGGTTATTCTGCAATAAGAACTTTTTACCTCACTATGTTTCATCTGTGGAGAAAATAACACTACCATATTAATGTTCACTGCTTAGAATACATATGATCCATGCTTCTGCTTTTCTCCATGTTTTCTCACAGTCATTTACAATCTAAAACCTTTTCACTAAGAATGTTCAGCAAAGAGCATTGTGAATGCAAAGATTAGAAAACAAATTTTATGTTTGGAAGAAGTTGACAGTTAATATTTTAGTTATTTCTTTTTCATCAATAAATGTATAACAAAAATGTCCTCTGTGCATTTCTTAGCATCTGCAATTATTTTCATTAGCTATATTTGACATATTTTGCATTCAGTTTCTTAAAGTATCTGAGATAATTACTATAATGTAAGTAGAAATAATTATATAAACCCATAATAAATTTATAGAACAAAATGATTTCTTAGAATTCTGTTTACATTTGTTGCCCCTTTAGACAAATAATTGCAAAATTTCATCCTTTTTAAATTCCTCAATTTTGTACAGTTTTTAATTTACATTAAAAATTGAAATTCTTACAGTATTTCCTTTTTTTTCTATGTACTCCAAAATACCACTCTTTTCATTATAGTTCATAAAAAGGTATTTCAGACTTATATATGTGTATAGATTTTCATTCTCTCCAATGGTAAAGTATGAAGTCCTATTTTATAATTTGTATGTATGTCATCATGTACAAAGGAATGACCTCATGAAGCATAAGTGATTTACTTGTTTCTACCTACAGCTTGGACCAATAAGAATACATTTTTTTTTCTTATATGATTGTGAGCAACCTAGTAGCCAAAAAAGAGCCAGGACCTAGAATTATAATCTTTCAATTGCAAATTTACAGGAGCCATCATGAAATATGATATTATTCCCACCCTGAACCCCTTACCATGTGTGAACACAGTAAGACATTGCTAAAATGGAGTCCTAAAATATGTACAGATAACCAATAAAAATGGTAGCCCTGCCACTGATGAATATTGTTACTAATAAACTAGAAAATTGTGTCGTTAAAGATAACAAACTTAACTGTAGGGTTAATAATTGTTCAACTATTTTCATTAAGATGATTCATTTAGTTTATGAAAAGTCAAGTGTCATAATGGTTAAATTCTTTAGCCAAGAATAGCACTTCTCAATTAAAATTGAAAATTACAAGCAATATGTTTACACTAGAACTACTTTTTCTATTTTTTCTTTTTTGTTATGGGGATTGAACTCACGACCTCATGCTTGCCAAGCAGGCGCTTGTGCCACTGAGCTAAACCCCCAGCCCTTTGCACTACTTTTCCTAGTTCTAACCTATTTCTTTTGATAAGACCCTAAAAGTTACATCAAGATTCATGCAAAAATACTTTGAAGTGATTCTTTCATATTCACTATTACATTGGAAATATAGCATATATTTTGATAAATGTAAAATTACCTTGCCACATTTAATTCTTTTATTGTATCTTAAAATTCCAAATCAACAGTTTGGTAAGAAAAGAATTGTTTTATTTCTATTGTAAATACTTGATTTGTTTGAAATATTTCATTCAATATTGATTTTTATTTTAATTTCTATAATTAAATATGACTAATAGTGAAAAAGACTGTAATAATAATTGTATTACCTTTAAGAATAGACTAAATTTACTTATAGACATTGCAAAAAAGTTACAAATTGTTCCAAATTCACTCTTTTCATTCAAACTTTTGTTGAATAATCTTATGGTCTAAAGAGTGTCTCTGAATCATAATTTTATCACATTAAATATTTACATAAATATGTGTTCATCAATAAGTGCTTGATTTCAGTGGCCGTGCATTTTCCATGTATTTTTTTAATCTAAACTAAATCTGCAGCATCTAGTCTGCTAGTTTGCTACATAAGTTCTTGTTGATTGAATGGAATAAAAATTAATTTATCAGATTTTCTTCAAAGCTTGTCACATTTTTATGCCTAGAAGAGAATAAAAGCACAAAAACAATTAAATTGAACACTACAAAAGTGGAACTACAAAATTATCAGATTAAATGGAAGTATTATAGTAACTTTAGCATAAAATTTCTAAAAACTATTCCTCCCCTAGCAATTATAAAAATAGAATTAGTATATTATTATCCTAACCTCTATATCTTTGATTTCACAGATGGAAACTTCTGCCCACAGACCCACTGTTTAAGAAGCAACCCCTTATTTTTTAAACCCAGAGCTAAGAAATGAAATATAGATTTTATATATAAAGAGTAATAAAGAAAAATCATAAACCAAACCCATATGACAACCCATACAGCCAAAGATCATTTTATAATTCTGTAAGAGTACTTTTCAGGCAAACTCGAAGTGTTCATTTATCAAGACTTCAAAAGAAAGAAGGAGTAGAAATATTATCTTTCTTGGCATAATGCATCACAGTAGAGAATGGGGTGTGCTGTTTTTCCTATTCTATTCACTCCTCAAATGGGTGTTGCCATTTAATAATGTTCTCACTACTCAGAAATGAGTTTGGGATTCTTGTATCCCATCACTCCCAATGTTTGGTTTTACTATCGTCTGTATTTTGGGAAATCATGCCAAAACTTCATTGTACTGATAGGCCTGTTTTAACACAAACTGTACATAATACTCATTTTTCATCTATCAGCACAACTGGCTAAGGCCTGGTAATAGCTGAAAATGATATGACATAGACAGCAATAGAACAGTAATTCTATCTGTGCAAAGGAAGGACCTTTTTTACTCACTAATGGAAATATTTTATGCCATAACACTTTATCCTATTATAAATGCATTTTTCTTCCCTCCCTTCTAATCTATTCATATACGGGTAGTACACATGCTATCAACAATATGAACTCTTTTCAATTTACAACACTGTAAAAATGTTTCTGAATTTCTTATTATCTGAGTTGATGGACTAATTAGAACCAGTCAAGGTTATAGCTAGGTGTGTCGATAAAAAGTGTTTCTAATTGGCTCTGAGACGGAAGATAATTCAATTACAAATCTTTTCCATTTGATTCATTCTTTTCTTTCTTAGGAAGGATTGGGTTGATGGGATTCAGGTAATGGAACTTGGTGGCTTAGGAGAAGCATTAAAACATTCAGCTTTCAACTAATGTGATTAAGTTTTATGAAGTTTGTTTTTCTTCTTAAAATCTTACAGAGGTCAAGTACTCATGTGATTCCCTCTGAGCAGGGTTGAGAAGTTGGGTGAGTTGAAGAGGTGTTACTAATCTTTTAAAATGCACTCATTAAAGTTCTAAAAAGATTTAAAATACTCATTTCCCCATTTCACAGTACCCCAGTTAATAAATGAATATATATTATTCTTCCTTCTCAACCAAGCCTTCATTAGACAGCTTGGACTGAAAAATTAAAGAGAGACACAAAAATTAAATAGAATATGGGTAAAATGATTAATGCATGAAGAACAATTTTTTTTAATGAAATCAGTTTAAAACTAAGCTAAAAACCACCTTTCAGTTTCTGGTAACCTGAACTTTTTACTCTATTTACTATGCCCATAAAAATAAAGTGCATTCTTTTTACTTCTATCTAAGGAAAAGTAAGCAGCAGGAAATTTAACATTATATTTAATTTCAAATAGGTACTTAAAATTTGTCAAACATATTAAGCAATATCCATCCTCTAATATTTCCATTTTTGTGTGCAAAGAGCTTGAACTGCATGGTATCTTCTTTCCCCTTGAAAGATGAAAAAAACAGTGTATTAGGTTACAACTGGAACACTTTAAGATTTAGTATCCAGAAATTAAATGTATCATGAAACGATAGGTGGAGTTTAATGTACACCCTATCAGAGTGGGTCAGTGACCTGGAACATTTTCAGGATTAGTATGAATAGAAAGTATTCCATTCTATTTTCACTCCTTATGGGAATCTATTTTAGTATCTCTCCCAGTAGATCAAAGGCTCTTTCCAGTGATTCAAACTAGAAAAGAATTTCAGATCAAATTATATTAACCAAGAACACAATGCAGAAAGTGTTTGAATATACATATTTATGTATAAATTCATCTCTAATTGTTACATATCAATAATCTGTGTCCTATTAAGGGTCTGTGTTTGCACACATTATTTTCCAAAAGGAATATTTTTTTTAAAAAATCTGCAGCTATACTTGTTTATAAAACTCTTGGCTGATGTATATGTTATAGGTAAATCTGAAGGTAGGCATGAGTATGCGTCATGACAAGTTCTTAAGTACCAGCAGTATTTATACGATTGCTCAGTCTTCTGATTTATATTATACATCCTTTGTAGATGATCATGAGAGAAATTTTATTTAGCCAATCATTCCTGGAGCTTGATAATTACCTTTGAGTGAAAGAAGGTACACGTCTCAGTGGAATATCCTTTTAGCCTTAGAGAAAATATTAATTGGAGTTGATTTTCGATTAGACCAAAAATATTGTGCAATTTTCTCATCTGCAGATCCCTCTTACATTGGAGAGCACCCTGACGTTTGCCACTGCGGGGCAGCACAGGAAACAACATCTCCGTGCAGTCCCAGCCAGCAGAGTTGGTAAACAGCTTTGTGCTTGAAAATATAAGGGGGAAGAGTAACAATTACATCATCTAAATGTTATTTTCCAATTGCTTTAATTCCAAAACTAAATAGTTTATTTTCTATAATATCTCAGATATTTTCAGGGATGGGCTTAATCCAAGTTGCAGTGGTTCAGTTTACAATATGGCATAAAAGAAAATGACTATTGTAATTTTAAATGTTGATCTTAGTTACATTTTCACAAATGTAACGCTTTTATATAAATGCCGTATTACCAAACAGGCAAAGATTATTATGGGATACTAAAAAAGAGAAACAATCGTTAATATTTTCAATATGTGTAAACTCTGTATGTATTAGAATTAGCAATTTTTACACACCTGTGATTTGTGAGTCCCAAACTTGATTTACTGAATGCAGGTTATATAATGTGAAAAATGGGTACAAATTCCCCAAGATAAATCGAAGTATTATTGCAGACATTTATTTATAAAAGCTTTTCAGTGAAATCATGAAAACTTTTTTTCTCAAATAGAAACTTTTTTGAAAAGTTCAACTGTAACATCATGGATCTACTTCTGTATCTATATCACAGTTGAAGGGCAGGCTTGCGTCCCGCAGCTCACACTTGTCACTGACACTCGCTGTAGCGAAGGGCACTGTGTGAACTGAGAATGGCCCATGCTGCCGAAAAAGACACAAAACTGACTGTTTGACCACCCCTGTGTTTGCCTTAGATCCCATAGTAGTCTTGTGTTTTTCGTTTCACAAAGCTGTAGACCAGCTGCTCTTCAAAAGAACATATGTTAAGGATGTGGTAACTAAGTTTGCCTTCACCGAAACCTTGAATTCTTTGAGAAAAATATGACAAATGACAGTATTAATCCTTGAGTCACCTCTGGAATCCTCAGTGTCACATAGATCAAAGAGCTCAGTATGTGGATATTTATTTAAACTTAGCCTTTTATTTCCCCCAGTGGAAAGATTGTGCGTTTTCAAATTTGTTGATGCTAAAAGAAAAAGAGAATGGAAAAGAATGCTTCCACTATCATATATAAGATAATAAAGAATAAATTAAATTGAAATCATTCACTAGGACATGTGTTTTGCTTTCATCTATCTCATTATGACAGTCCACTTTTTAAAGTTTTTGTTTATATCCCTGGTGTTTTCCCCTTTAGTAACTACAGTAAGTATCACTTATTTAACTACAGGCCCAACTTTAGCTACAAACAGGAAAAGTGTTTAAGGTATTCTTTCTAATTCAAGAGCGTATGCTTTTTCTCACTATTCTTCATGTTTACCTAATTAGTTTTTTGAAGAAAAGATTCTTCTGTACATTCTTTTTGATATCCACAGAAGTATGTATGCACACACAGACACACACGCACTCCTGTAAGTGATGGTTATAGAAATAAAGTTTGCATTTCTTTATAAATTTCACACATTGGCACTCTACCATTCTTTGTGTATCTATCTATATCTGTATCTATATATACTATATCTTGTCAATATAAATGATTACTTTGATACTCTGGTTAAGTGAGTTAATTTGAAAAGAAATCAATTTTTCTTGTTGCAAATTATCTCCCACCAATTAGATGTATCTTTTTATTTCTATTTATTTATTTATCTATTTATTGTAGTACTGAAAATTGAGCACAAGGCCTTCACACTGAGTGACATCCTCACCTTCTTTTTTATGTTTACTTTAATATAGGGTCTTGCCAAGTTGCTAAGATAGCAAGTTGTCCAGTGTGATCTCGAAATGGTAATCCTTCCAGCTCAGTCTCCCAGAATGCCAAGATTACAGACTTTTTCCACCACACCCAGCTGGGATCTACCTTCTCTTTGTGGAGCCTGTCACTAGAGACCTAATTCTATCCTCAGTGGATTCCTGACACCTCCATAATTGACTTTTTCACAAACACTGTGCCATCAGACAGATGGTAGGTGATTGGATTCCTAGTGTGTTTGAGTCTACTGTCCAAGGGTAACTAACTGATGGGAGTGGTACCTTTGCTTCAGTGATCCAGGCATCCTCCTGGTATCTTTTCTCTTTCTCTGTGGGAGGTTGGAAACATGAAGCATGTACATTTTATCCAAATAGTAACATAGAGCTCACAATTATTATGCACTGTGATTCATGGTCTAGGTACTATGACTATATGGGAACTCCTTCCCACCCTTTCCTGGGAAAATTACACATTTTTTCCAACCGTTGAATCCTGAAAATTGTCAAATAAGAAATTAGAAAAAAACTGGAAAACATTATTATTCTGTGAGAGCTGAAGTGTAAAAAACAGTACATAAATGTTATTTATTTAGAGGAATCCACCAACATAAAGTTAAAAGCAAAAGCCAGACACCTTGACAGGCAGGATCAAAGGTTAAGGTCCATATTTCCTGGAGGCAGAACAAAAACACATAGAGAAGAGGAGGTCACAATTTAATCAGTCAGCATTGCTTGTGGCTATTACAATGCCAAGAGTGTTTGTTCTTGACCCTGTTGGCTGCCTACAATAAATCATTCCTTAAAACAAAATACATGTAACTAAGAACGTATAATAAAATAAGTGATATTTCAAGTAACGCCCATTGGAAGTAAAATGAGTTCTAAGTCGCTGTTAATGTTGTTAGAAATATAAAAAGTTTTTAATTCCACCAAATAATGTGCACTGGTGATTTTCAGTGCTTTATTACTTACCATATTACTTATTATGTTTTTCTGAAACATTTTATTAGAAAACTACAAAGAAAAGATGTTACAAATATTACAGAATTTCTAGTGAAACATCTAACAATGGCTCTAAAATCTGAACTGGTAAAAATAATGTTTATTTCAATAGCAAAACCAAAATCAAGGAAAACCACAAAAAATTTGCATCACTTAAAAAGAGAATTTATACATACCCAAACTGATGCAGAGATTAAGTACAATCTCTATCAAAATACCCACAACACTCATCACAGGAATAGAACAGTCAATTCTAAACATTATATGGAAGCACATGAAACTTTACTAGACAAAACCATCTTAAACATAAAGAACAAAGGAAAAGAAGTTACACTGTCTGACTTTATAACAGATTTCAAAGCGTTGGTTATCAAAACAGCATGGTATTGGCATAAAAACAGACATATAGATCAATGGAACAAAATAGAAAGCCTAAAAGCAAACATCAATTTACAACCATCAGATTTACAGCATAGGTGCTGAAAGCACACTCTGGACAAAGGACAGTCTTTTGAATAAGTCATTCAGGAAAAATCAGATATCTCTATGGAAAAGAAAGAAGCTAGAACCTTATGTCTTGCAAGTTACAAAGATCAATTCTAAGTGAAGTAAAGACTTAAAAGTGTAACATTCTCGACCATGAAACTACAAGAAGAAAAACTAGGGGAAATCCTTCAAGATGTTGGAATGAGAAAAGAGTGTTGAACAAGATTATAAAGCACAAAAAAACAAAAGCAACAAATAGATGCATAGGATCATATCACACAAAAAAGTTCGTGCACAGCAAGAAAACAGCAGAAAGGAATAGCAGAATATAGGGAGGATCCACAGAATGGGAGACGCATTTGTAAACTATCCATCCAATAAGGGGCTGACATTCACAGTACAAGGTTGAAAAATATGGTAAGTGTTTAAATTTTAAAACATTTATGACAGGAAAAGACCTGTTACCATTAATCCACCTCACACATGACTCTCCCTTACTTTGAACACACTTATCCTATTACTTTAACTACTTTCTGAAGCACTTCTGCAAATTCTCTTTCCTGAGTGTCTTTAGTTGTGCTATCATGGCTGATTTGAGGCCCTGAATCAGTTCAAAATGCTCACCTGGCATGTTCATTTTGACTTTGATGAGGAGCCAGAAGTCATATGCTACCAGATCCCAAGGTGGACAAGGACACACCATAGTGCTTTTAGAAGCTGTCTTTTCACTAGATGGCACTCAGCAACACATTCACGATCTTTTTAATCACAACTTGTAAAGATATCACTGAAAAAGACTTCCAAAGGTGCCTCAGAAAGTGGCAATAAGGATGGAATAAGTGTGCTCCATTTGAGGGAGAATATTTTGATGAGATTAATAGTGATGTGGCTTCTGCTGTAACTTTTAAAAATTTAAATATTCGCTGTATATGTTGCTTATATTGCAAGTATAAGGAAATGAAATCAACCACAAAAAGAACTGGTATAATGGGCAATATATCTAAATAGATATTTCTTTAAATAAGATATACACATGATCCATAGATACCTAAAAATACTTGACATTACTTATCAGGAAAATGAAAATCAAAACCATTCTGACATATCATCACCTCATCCAACCAAGAATGGCTATTTCAAGAGGACTGAAGGGAGCAAATGTTGACAAGGGTGAGGACAGAAAAGAGCTCTTGTACACTGTTTGTAAGAATGTAAATTTGTCAATTATTGTGATGAGTAGTACAGTGTTTCCTCAACAAATTAAACATAAAACTATCATATGATCCAGCAGTGCCACTACTGTATACATATCCAAAGCAAATGAAACCAGTACTTTGAAAAGTCATCTGTACTGCCATGTTCATTGCACTGTATTCCCAACAGCTAAAAAATGGGAAAAAAACACCAAGTGTCTGTGAACTGATGAATATGTAAAGAAAATATGGAGTATATATACAATGCAATATTATTTGACTGTAAAGTGGAATAGATTCTGCTATTTACAACAACCTGGGTGGAATTGGAGATCGTCATGTTAGATGAAGTAAGCCAGGCACAGAAAAGACAAGTACCACATGATCTCACTGATATGTGCAACATAAAAAGACTGATATCATAGAAACTGAGAGTAAGATGTTGTTTACCAGGAGTGGAGAAAATAGGAAAAATGGAAAATTATGAATGACTACTAAGTTACAATTAAATTAGAGCAACACATTTTTGTGTGTTATTGTTTCTTAGGGTGACTATGGATAACGATACTGTGCTACACATTCCAGAAAGCTAGAAGAGATAATTTGAAAGATTTCAACATAAAGAAATGACAAATGTTTTGGGAGGTAAGAATGTTCAGTCTAATTTAAGCATTAGTAATGGAAACATTTCAAAACATTTATTGGTATCCCCAAAATGGTGCAATATTTATATTTTCTTGAATCAGTTAAAAATTTTAAAAGAAAACGATCTTACATGAAGAATACATGTCCCAATGGACAAGTTGACAATGAATTTGGAAGTACCTGTGGATTTGACCAGTGTCAATAAAAAATAATTACAGTTTTGACTATCTGGAAAGTTTACCCTGGAGAAAATATCAAGACTGCTTCAGAAAGTGGCGAGAATGATGCAATAAGTGTGTTCAAAGTGAAGAAGAGTATTTTGAGGGATTAAATGACAATGTGTCTTTCACTGTACTATTTTTAAGTTTAAACATTCACTGTATATTTTGATTACTCATTGTATTATTGAAATGTCTAATCTTATGAGAGTTTATTAGTGCATAACTATAAAATATGCATGTATTGCTTATTATTTCTTTTATATTAAAAGCTTCTCAAATGTATTGTATAACTCAGCACATAAAATGCTTCATTGTGTATTATTCTGTTTAATCATTAATACTTAAAGTACATAAATAAAGTAATTTGAAAAACAAAGAATAGTTCATGATATCAGCAACCCTAGAATTATTAAGAATTTCAATTTGTTGTCCCTAAGACCTAAAGATTAATATCTGTTGGAAATTAGAAACAGTAGACCTGGATGAGTTCCAGAAATTTGTTTGCGACCTTGTCATGTTCTGTAAGGCAAAGCATGAGTCAAAACTGTTGCTAGTCAAACAAGGCCTGAGGCTTTTGCACAGAAACATGATTTGACTTGCTTTGTAGTTGTAAGGCTGCAAATGTACAAGTTAGTCTAGAGATCAGTTCTGCTCTGAACACTTTCTATCAGATACTTTGACAAAGGATTCCTCCTTATGTCAGCTATGCCTTTATTCCTGATACACTGAGGTTACATGGCAAAATATTCCTACCAGATAACTGAAATGACTATCTGCTTTTCTAGTTATGTATGACCAGACTTCATGGTTTCTGTCTAGATCTCCCCCCAAAGCCTCATGGGATCATACGTGAGGCTTTGGGATGGTGATTGGATTATGGGGGATTATACTTGCCTTGCTGTTTGGAAGTGGGACATGGTCAGAAGAAACAGATTACTATGGGGTTGACCCAGAAGGGTTTATCTGCCTTCCTGTGTGCACTCCTTTGATTCTTTCAGCTTTGAGCTCACTATGAGGTGACCAGAATTTCTTCCATCATGCCCATCTCCATGCTGGCCTTGGAGCTAGGCAACTATGGACTGAAATATCTACAAGCTTTTAACCAGAATAAGGGCTTCTTCTTTTAAATTGGGAGTGTCAAGTATTTTGTCACAGCTACAAAGTGGCTCAGATACCACACAATCTAAGATTCCAATCTAAAGATGTGTTATAATTATGTAAATATAAACTGAGATAATATTGTTCATGGAAGTTTTAATACCTTATTACATAGGTTATAATTTATATTAGGAGTTGAAAATCTCTCTCTGAAAGTCTGTACCTACTGTTTTAAGGAGCTGAAAGCAGAATAGCATAATCTGTCAAATAGAAGTAATATACTATCATCCTGGAAATTTTAAATCTTCCAAAAACTGTACTTTACTCAGGTAACAATGAAATAACCAATTATTGAGCTTTAAGTAGATCATTTTACAGTATCTTACAGTTTTTAACTTAATATGTAGTTCTCTAGCTATAAATTTTTATTTAGTTTATATTTCAAAGGATCAAATTCCGTTGCTTGCATAACAAAATTTTCAATAATGTCTCTAGGACAATTTTAATGATGTGATGATAATTATTTTATGAGAGCGTTAAGCCTATATAAAATGATCTTGAGGAAATTAGGCAAGACAGTTTTCCTTTCTAATATTTTTCATTCTAGGCTCTCCTATAACAAAACAGGTCTTTGGATTTAAATGGAAAGATGCATATGAAAATTCTTTCTAATTCACAAAAAGCAGGTATCACAATTACTTTCCAAGCCCATTTGTGTTCTTCAGGTATTAGGATTGGGACTCATAAACATTTCAACTGAAAATGTTTGAGATTTCACTGTGACTTAAACCTTCTACCCTAATCCCATTTCTGCCTCCAAAGTAGCAAAGGAAACAAAATCGAATTTTGTTTAGTTCTATTTTGTTCAGTTCATTAGTTTAAAATTTTTATTTTTGACCCTTGCTATATATTAAAAGGCTTGTTCCAAAAATCTTTGGAAATATCATTACAAATAGTATAAAACTGAATAGAATCTGAAAATATGAAGACCAATTGGTTCTATTTTGAATTCTGCCATAAATAACTCTGCATACTGATGGATTTTGGTTACTTTGTCTATAATTGATGAAAGAGTAAGACCCCAGTAGACATTACTGTACAAGCAATGTAATGTGAACAAAGTAATTCTGAGTTAAAAGATCTTTTTATTTTTTGTAAATTTATTTCAAATCTCTGTGTGTTTTAACCTAAAAAAAATCTATTCTGATTCAAGGAATACATCTAAATAAAAAGGCATCAGTGAGAAACTCTACTACAAGTGTGAAACATCTTAAATCTCAGAAAACTGCAGCTTTCTGTGCCTTAGTTTGAAGAATCCTGTTACCACAGGCTACAACTGTTCAATAACTCTCCCCATGACATGTGTTAAACTGCTCATGTCTTAGATCAAACTACTTTTATTATGCGAGCTGTTGCTTTTCTTGAAAACTCAAAATGCTCACCCACAGGATCTGTTCCATAGGTCTGTCCTATGTGTGTCAGGGACTTATTCATTCCTTTCCCCATTCACCTACAACTGGTTGATATATGTTGAATGACTTCATAGGTGAATGGTAACAAGTATTCAATAACAGAAGAAAATTATTCACATCCACACAAAATAATTTCTCTAAACCAAGAACTGGCAAACTATAGCCTGAGGTGGCAAATTTAACCCACAACGTTTTTGTAAATAAAATTTTATTATAACCACATCCACTCATTCACAAGGTGTGATTAAAAAGTAGTGATTATTTAAATTTTGAACAATTTTTACAGTAAAATAAGTTGCTATTACTCCTCTTCACAATATACCCGACTAGCTTTGAACACATATCTCATCATTCGTATCTTTATGAGGTGTGGTTAAAAAAAATACAATGAATACAGTTACCAAGTGCCTTCCAACAGCAAAGCAGGTTTGTAAAAATATTGTGGCTGCATCCTCATTCATTTCATTCACAAGATCTGGTACTGTGTGGCTTCTGCTTCTTTCCTAAAGTCAAAATGACCATGAGAGGCCAACAGTTTCCATTAGCTCAGGACACCATCGCTGCCACCATAGTGTAACTGAAGATATTTACAAAAGAGGACTTCCACAACTGTTGGAGAAAGTGGCAGGAATCATTATACATAAGTACATTTGAATCAAGAGGAAGTACTTTATATATATATATTTTTTAATTTAAGCACACATTATATTTTTCCATTGCACCTAGTACATGCTGTCTACAGTTCTTTCAGAGACTGTATGATTCCTAAAGCCTAAAATACTGTATTTACTTTCCAGCCACTACTAAAGAAAAATTGTAAATGCCTGTTTAAAACAGTCTTCTAAAATGTTGAGCATGCATCAGAATGAGCGAGAGGGCTAAAAATCCACCTGCATAGTTTCTAAGTAGATTTTTGACTGGGTCCAAAAGATTGCATTCTGAAATTTCCACATACTGCAAGTATCTCTGAAAAGGCTCCACACAGTTTGAGAACCACAGTAGAGCAATGGAGGCCTTGTCAAGAAATTTTGGAGCACTTGCAGTTTGCAATATATGCCACAGAGAGCCATTTTTTTAAAAAGTGGATGAACATGTTGGTGGCCTTCTGGTACCATTTGCCTTGCATTTAATCCTGAAAAATAGTATTGCTGAGAGTAATCCAAAATTGTAACCTTGAAGAGTGAAATCTTCATCCAATGACCATTTTGCATCGTTAAACTGCATCTTAGTTATTTTTCTCTCATTGCTGAGATAAAATACCTGACACCCAGAATTAAGGCAGGAATGGTTTATTTAGCTCACAGTTTGTAGAGGTTTCAGTCAATAATCAGTTGGCTCCAAAGCACAGTGGCATAGTGAGGGGTAACAATTCATGGCAACTGAAGACAGTAAAAGCAACAAGAGCAAAAAAGGAGGGAGGGAAAGCCTCCTTTCCTCCCTCATATTGTAAGGTGGATACATACCCTAGAGCAGGTATAGCACTTGTATCTCCATTCCCTCCTCTTGAGCAGATTCAGGATGTTTACAAAGTGAGGACCCTGGCCCCTGCTTAGTTATGCTTCTAAATTTCTCAAATTGACACAATGAATCAACCATTACAACATTCTAGGGCATAAGCAGTCACCCTAGGGCATGTTCTTTACACCCTAGGATGTAGAACTGCTGAGTCACTTAGTTAAGCTTTTAGACTTCTAAAAATGACACAATGTATCAACCATTACAAACTTGTACTGGATCCACAATATAAATGCACTATTTTAACTTGTATACAATTTAAAACTTTGGCATAATACAATGGAGAGGGAACTTATTAACCTATTTATGCCCAAGCTTGAAATTTTTTGAATTTTTTTCATGAAATTCATGTGATTAGGAAAAATTCAAAAAACAAGAATTTGGAAAAAAATTTAAAACTTTTCAACATGGCCTTGTTTTCTTTCCTTTTTTTTTTTAAACCCTAAAAGTGTTTGATATACGTTTGTGTTCATTTCATGAATGGAAAAACATGTAACTTGCCATACTAAAATTATTTCCTAGGTATTCAGTTAAGGACTGCTGTGGTTTCAGCATGTCCCCTAAAAGTTGATGTATTGGAAATTTAATCCTCTCACTCATGTTAATGATATTTGGAGGTAGGCCCTGTAGAAGATCACTGGTATTAGATAAACTCATGAGGCTGGGGCCCCCAAAAGACATTAGTGGCTTAACAAAAAGAAGAGAGAAGTAAGCTAGCATGCTTTCTCTGTCTTGCCCTATGATACGATCTGCCATGGCACTGCTCTGTAAGAAGGCTCTCGCCGGATTCTGGCAATTGATAGTGGACTTCCAACCCTCCTGAAATATGAGCTAAAAAATCCTCTAGTCTTTATAAATTCCTTGGTCTGTGGTATTCAGTTATATGTGCATCATTCAGTAATGTGAAATCAACACAGACAAACACTACTGATGCAGATCTTTTGACTTTGGTCCATGACTCTTTTTCTTGAAATTGTTTTGCTGCTCAACTCAAATTATTCTAATTTCCTAAAACAGACAAATATATACAAGTGTGCCAAGTTGGCTAAAATTTACTTAAACTGGATTAAGTTCTAGCTATGTATATACAATTTCAATGCTAAAGATTCTAACATGGAATAAACATTACTCTATTATACACTACTGCTCTTGCAGTAAAAAGGAGGAAGACAGAATATCAGTGTGTGGTGGTTGTGGTCAATGAAAATGTGGTTTCCTACACTATGATATACAATTGGGACCAATAGTTTACTGTTATGATAAAAGCATCCTTTTGCTAGATATTAATCAACTGTCATTAGACAAAAGCAATTGTGGAAGTAGCGGTAAGATGCTCACCTTGGTTAATGATTTGGAAAAAATTCTCTAGAAATATAGAAGTGGTGCAGTATATCCGTTTCTTTTATTGACTTTGATGCACTATGGAAAATTGAAACCACTTCAGATGAATAAAAACCAGTCTATTAAAGCACGATGGGGGAAAGGTTTGTGTGAGATTAATATTTTAAAGTATTCAGAGCTATAAATAGATTAATATGTTATAGTAGTAGATTGAGTTCAGCAACTTTATTTTTTAAGTTACAAATATTGTCTTTTATAAGGCTAAGGTAATAGTCTTGGTATAAAAGTACATGATGAATTTTCCCATTAGTAAACTTTTATTCTCGCAGATTTATTTTGGCATTGTTATAGTCATAGGGACTTTCTGGCTTGTGATAGATGTCAAAGAATGCTAAAACAAGAGATTATCCTATAATTTTCTAGGCTTTACTTTGTAACAAAGTGAAAATTATAACAATTCAAAGAAACTATATTGATATTTTAAATTCTTGTTTCATATAACCATTACTTTAGGGAAATACAAATTAAACATATTTATATAATATTCAATAATTCTTATTTTTACTTTTCATTTACTTTCAGTGTAAGAGAAAATATACATTATTAATTCACTTAGTCCTTACAAACACATCAGCAAAAAAGAAATAGTGAAAACTATCTCAAACAAGACATCAGAAAACCTGGGTTTGCCTCAATTTTCCATTGAGTGAAAATGTGACTTGAGAAAATTACTTCAGGCGTTAGACCAAAACAATTCAACTTTATGCAGCACTGGGGATTGAACTCACGACCTTGCACTTGCCAGGCAGGCGCTTAGGCCACTGAGCTAGATCCCCAGCCAGCAATTCAACTTTAAATGTGAACATTTTATTATTTCATACCTACAGTTTCCTTGTGCAATTGCATCTTGTGATTATTTGGGGTATGATTCTAAGTAAGACAATCCTTTATGAGCTGAGGTTAAATTTCTGGCATTTTCTAAATAGTACTTTAGTAATGTATTGTGCATATCAGGTAGTAACTGTTGTCATTCCAAAAGTAGATGTCAATTATGATCCCAAAATAGATCACAATTTTGCCACCCACTTGCCAAATTTCACTTTACTAATTTGTAATTCTTATGCCGAATTAGAACTACGAAATTGATGGTACAGAAAGGTCTATTAACTAATATATACTTTGGTGTGTATGAAAGTCCACCTCAGAGGTATTTAATGCCTTTACGATAATGCAACCATCAGCAATAACGTTTTGACACCTAAGATTCTAAAATTTACCATGCATCATCCAGAAATTGATGATCTTTCAATCCTATCTTAAATTTCTTCAGTCCCTAATGGGAGGCCTCAGTGCTAGAGGCAATCAATTTGGAATTTTAAAATAAAAGTATGTAATTATAACCATTAATGAAGTATATGATTACTTTCATTTTTTAAAAACTTAGAAACAAAAATTATTTTGTGCCTACTTACTTATTTGCAGTGCTTGGGACTGAATCTACAGTTTTGTGCTTTCTAGGTAAGGAGCTGACTTTTAAGAAATAATTAATGATGAACAACTGTTGAGGTTTGACTTTGAAATATTTGCACACAACAAAATATAGAACATGACTTTAAATTTTCTTTATTAGCTCTATTTCATTTATACATTATATACTAATTAATTAGAAAGCATCATTTTGTATCATTTTAACTCCAAAGTAAGATTATTCCCTGCAATAATCTATCTAGCTCTGTGAAGGCTTTAAGTATCTAAGTATTACAAGCCTCCAAAACATGTTTGGGAATGAAAAATGAACACAAATCCCTATTTTTTGCCTCTGATACCTTGTTTCTTTTCTGTGTTGTACTGCTTTTCTTTTGCTTCCCCCAAAAAACATGAGTATAAGGCCTGTAGGAGAATTTTACTGAAAATAAGAAGGTATGGAGGTTGATTTATTTTTCTGAAAAAGATTTACAATAAAATATCGAGCAGCCCCATGTGTTGGGCACTGCACACAAGTAGTACTTCTCTTCAACCACTGTGATCTCCAAAATAACTAATGAGTACTCCCTCTCTTATTCATATTCACCTGGTTTCCTTCTTGATCTTGCCAATGTCTGCTGTTCCTGGAACTTGCCTTTCTCACATTAGCATAAATGGTCATGATTTATCATAAGGATTGATTAACAGGAAATACCAAAAAAGGCCTCAGTGGATTGTCACTCAGGTATTGTGAAGAACTGAATGAACATTATTCAGGAAACCTGGTAGCTCAGCTGGGCAACCTCTCATGAGTGAGCCTATGAATCCCTACTCTGGTGCAGCAACCGTATCAGCTTCTCAGCTACTCACAATGCTCCTGTCTGAGTCATTTTCCTGTCACTGGGACAAATAGTCAATGCTCACAACAGAGAGAAAGAGAAGTTTATTTCGGCTTACGGTTGTAGTGTTTTCAGTCTGTGGCCGGCTGGTTCCAAGGCAGCAACAGCGTTACAAAAGGTACGGAGGAGGAAAGTTGTTCATCATGGCATCTAGGATGCAGACAGAGAAGGGCAGAGCTGGGCATTAGAACATACCCTTCCAGGTCACATCTGTAGCGACCCACCTCCTCTGGTTAGGTCCCACATCCCAATAGCACACCTGGATAGGAACTTACCAAGGAATTAATCTACTGATGAGTACAGCGTCTTCATGATTCAATTCCCTTCCAAAAGCTCCACCTTTAAACACAAGACTTTTACAGGACGTCTTAATTATTCACTTAAACAGGTCTCTTCTCTATGGCTTTTGTTTAGCTCCTATTCTGATACCAGCTACCCATTCTCTATCTTTTTTCACTTATCTACCTCATGACTTGCTACTAAAATCTGTGTTCCACTAAATGAACCTCAGTTCTATAATCCCATGAAAACAAAGTCTAATCAACTCAAATCATTTGACACATAGAAAATTAATCTTTCGTCAAAAATGTTGCTTCAAGACTACCTCAGAAAGCTTTGTTTTCCTTTCACTTCTGGCCACTGGGGTGGAGGTATGGCATTTGGATGAACTCTCATACAGAGGTCATTCAGCAACATACTCATATGACACAAAATATTGAAATATGTGCAAAACCTTTTGTGTGTTTGATTTAAAGGGACAGTTGCTGGGATGTTACCTAGTGCTTTATGGATCTTCTTCCATTGGACAATGTTACTAGATGGTTCAGTCACAATCTAGATTGTTAACAGGGACTATTTCAGACTCTGCACTCTGAAAACACTAATTCCTAGCAGAAATTGTGTAATATGCACTTTCTATCTTAAGGAAATAATTTAAAATTTTCAGTATTTCATAAGTATCAACAACTAGATTTTATGCAAATTTACTAAATACGTAATTTGAGAATGTTCAGGACACTTTTATTTCTCCTTTACTGTCATCATTTTTCAAAGCATGGGTTTCAGAGGTTGTTTTTAATAAAGTAGTTGACTGCATACAAAGTTGCAGTGCAAAATAAAAGTGAGCTAACATTTTAAAAGCAATATTTAAGTACCAAAATCTCATAAGTAAATAGTGACTGTCATGGATGGCATGATTAATAAAAGTCGAGGTGCAAATGATTGTCTCATATTGCCTATATGTCTCAAAATACAGTTTTTCTGAAACTCTGAATGAAAATCCAGTACATAAGTATAAACATTCAGTGACTCAAGTAATTAAAAACAGGTTAAATAATAATGGTTTAGTTACATTTTTAAAAGCTGTATCTTTAAATATATAGAAAATTACTAGTTCGAATTCATTCCCAATTGGAAAATACTGATGATGCACTGAACTTTACAGAGAATTCCAGGTCTCTCATGGCTATCTATCCATGCAGATTCACAGCATGACCTGTGCCACGCCACATGTTTTGAGCCGTCTCAGTAGACTTCATGATTAAGTTCTTGTAAAACTCTGGAATTAGAACATTTTCGTTTTATAAGTATCAAATTATTATAATTTAGAATGTTTTTCTAGCAGCTTAATAGGAAGTAGCCTTCAGGTAGATTTATCAATGGAAAGCTAAACCCCAAATTGAAGAAATACTTGCATTTTGGGGTGAACGTAGAGTTTATGGATAAGATCTTCATGGTTCAGCAATAAGCAGCAGGTTTGAGACTTTAATTTCTCGGTAAACTTTATTAGACCAAGAGTATCTTCCTTGAGGGCCTTGAAATTCTGTAGCAATACAATTCTTTAAAATCAGGTATATTAAAGAATCAATATAGTTAGATTTCTATGTAACATGCCCACCTAATTACTTTTGAAAGCTCTTTTGCATTTCTAAAACTTACGAGAAGTTTTCTTTTTAGTTCCACAGCAATCCTGAAAACTACGTACTGTCTTTTTTCCAGCTGTAAAGACAGTAGCTTACACAACGAAACCTAACTTTTGCTCTATTATGCCACACAAGGTATAAAACTCTAAGAAGAATTAATTAATAAAAACCCACAGTGTATGCGCTGCTTGTTTTAGCATACAGAAGTGTTTTCACACTGGTATCAAAACTCAAAAGCTACCAAAGCATATTTTTCAAAGAAACACTGAGAAGGGAAAGGAAGTAAATTTGCATGGGCATATGGTTCAAACACATTGCCAAACGCATCTGGCAATCATATGCCAAATTCCTCCCATAATGTGAAAAATCACTTACAATTGATCATGGTCAGTTGTTCAGAAATGTTCCCTTCATTCCTTAGTTGTTCTTGAAAAGTAACTCTTGAATAGACTGCTTGTTCCTATGACTTGATCTTATGCTTTAAATGTTATGTTTAATCTAAAGAAGTACCTCTTTACCCTCATGGGCCTGATTGTAATACAAGTTTTCACAATTCAGCACAAAAGATATCTTTCCTGGTCCCTCACCTGAATGTGGGCCTAGGATCCCAAGGGAGAAGACACTGTGTTTTTTATAATGGACTCTTCACTTGTCACATGATGAGATGACAGTTCGTTGTTATTTCTCCAATTGACAACTTTAAAAATCAGTATTATCCTTTGTCTGCTGGATTCTTTGTTTCCTAGAATTCTTAAATGCCTTTAGAAGAAAATTGGGTCACTTGTTAGATTAAGTTGAACAGCCTTAGGGATCCATTTCTCAAGGTAGTCTATTGGGTCTGCCTCTTCTATCCTTTAGGCAGTCCAGTAATTCTGACACTCCAGCTCAAGACAGTATCCTAAAACTATTTTCAATTCACTGCATACCTCCCATTTTGAACTACTACTTCATCATTAGATTAAGTGTCTGGAAGCCTTATTTCCTGTTCTACATTTCCTGCTTTGGTGCCAGGTCTTACTGCTTGTTAATTTTAATTTTTAAAATGAAAGGAAACAAAATGCCAAAATAAAAACCAACGAAATGCTGCAGATTTCATAGGCAATATATATATTTTTTCTTTCCAAAGATTTGTTCTTTTCTAGAGTCACTCTCTTGAAAATATTGGCAAAGGTGTGTTTCCATCCTTGCCTCTTGAACGTGTCTCTTTTACTTTGAAGTTATTCCCTCACCAAATGTTATTCTTGAGTTTTGGTTCCAGAAACTTTTCTACAGAATAAATTATACATTATCCATTTGGCCTTGAACCTTTCAAGTGCTGTACATCAGTAGAAATATTGAGGTTCCATTAGTGTGTGATGAAGGCTATATCCTTTGACTGTCTCCACCTTTTCCTCCCCTCCACCTCTACTTGCAATTTTTAGATTGCTGATTGCAGAGGTCACTTTTCCCAACCATAAGAATCTTTGCTTTATTATTTTTCTTAAGAATGCCGGATAATCCTCTGCTTTGATTTATATGGAATTTTTGCATTAATTAATCTATTTCAAAATAAGGTTATATCACCTGGCAATATAAATGTGCTTTAATTACCTGAACAGAATGACAGTCAAATCTGTGAATCACTACGGATTAAAACATCATTTCACAGCCAAACAGAAACATGTTCCCAATCACTGCACTTGAATTATTGTTATGTAGCTTGAGGCTTGTATTAAAATCACTGAATAATTGCAATCAGATTATTATAATCAAGTACAGGAATAGTAATTACAGGTTACAGTCACTTTAAGCTGCCCTGGAAGTCCTATATTCTGATCATATGCATATTAAAAGTTTATGTTAGTGATAAAATTAATGAACAGGACTGTAAGCACTTGTCAGGAGGAAAGATGTCACATATCTTACTGGATAGGGAGTTATGTTTTCTCATCAAGGACAACTGTGTGCCTACATTATTTTTGTTCTTTATCAAATTAGATCATAGGGAAAAAAATCAAATCCAATTTTCACATTCCAATAATGTTTGTTTGGGTCTCCAACTTTTTTATTTATATTTTCTTTGTAATTGGTATTTTTGGTTCATTATTTGTTGTATCAGTTTAAAAATATGAAGAAAATTATAAGGGTTTTGTACGTGGGAAGAAATTGTTCTCCCACAGAATTGTAGTCTATTAAGTCCTTAGTAAAAGAGAACGTCTCAAAAATTGCTGTTATTCAAGACAGGAAATAAAGAGAAAAACAAAACACGTATTTTTTTATCAAAGCATATGATCCTGTTTGGAAGAGACAGGAAATGAAATTTATTCTGCATTTGCTTTGGGAATGTATTAAAGGCAGATATCTATGTTGTGTTTATGTTTGATTAAAAGACTCACCCTGACCAGGGATTTAGCTCAGCAGCACAAGTCGCTGCCTGCTTGGCAAGGTCAAGGTCATGCGTTCGTTCCCCAGGGCCAAAAAACAAAAACAAAAACAAAAAAGCTCACCCTGTTTTGCAATTTTAATAATCTTGTTCTTTGATTTGAACACTGAATATGGCATCGATGACACGAGATGTATTTTGATAGTTTGGATCGAGAATTAGAACCTGAAACTGAAAGAAGCTGGAGACCTTAGGGGTCCAATCACAGGGACAGGACCCCTGCACACATGTGCCAACCACTGAATCATCTCATTACACTTTCTGACTCACAGTGGAAAAGTGGACGACAGTAAACATATGACCACAGAATATAAGAAGAAAATAAATAGTATTTGATTTGGGCAGAGAAGTTAGAACGGGGATGATTTGCAAAGGTTAAATGTGGAAGGTGACTTTCAGAGAATTTTACTGGGGTTTCTTATCCAGCTGTACGGTAGAGGCTAACTAAACAACACCAAATGAAAATAAACAGGAAGTGACATTTTTTATGGACAAGATAGGCCCGCAGACAGGGAGATGAATTCTTTGCCAGGTTCACAGACTTTCTACAGCCACCATGACAGACAACATAAGCCAGATAAAAGGCCAACCAAACACCCAGATGCTGTTGCTGGAAAATTACATGCTGGAGCTCAGCATCTGGGTCTCACAACTGCCAAGTTCACCCCATGGGTGCCCATGGTACTTGGCTCAGACACGGGCCAGACAGAAGAGGAGTAGGGGCCATGGGGCCATCACTGTAGTGAACAAGAAGATAGACAGCCAAGTGTATAATAAAATAGCATGAACCTGCTAATAGGCTTTCAGATGCATAAAACCACACTTTTGTGATTCAAACATAATGCTGAGTGCAGGTTTTTCCTCTTTGCTGTAGAGATGATTTAAGAGGCATTCATGGTGGGCTTGTGGTTACATTCTCTTACCACGTGAAAGATGTCACTCATAAAGGAAATTGTAATCATAACTAGACAATTTATTGCAATATCCCACCTTTACATCGAGTTAAAAATACCTAAGAGAATAGCTAAGCAGAATGGAGAAAGGCAGTTGGTATAACAGCCTGTACCAGTAGGGTAAAAATGTACTGAATCAATATATAAAACAGCATGTAAAATCCAAGATGGCAACAGGGGAATGAGTGAGTATTCCAGAGTCCTCTGCTTCACCGTGGGGTTCTAAAACCTCATCAATCCATAGCAAACCTGTGCTTCATTGTGGACCCTGTCCTCAGGAATCCGCAGCAACATAAAACAACGATGAGAGGACGCGATAGGAACTTTCTTCCCAGGCACACGAAACTTGCTATGTAGATTTTAGTTTATAATCACAGGAAATCAGTGATTTTTTTCCTAATCAACATATGTGCTTTCCTTGTATGTCCATTTTTCTTTTCTGGTTTAATGATTTGTTTTTTAGCTTCACAAATCTTTGAAATAGTGTATAAAAATATATTTTTTTAAAAAAACAGTTTTCAGCAAAATATGTGTATTTTGACTTATTTATGGGTCAGTGAGTAGACTATACTATCATGTCACTACAATTATATTTTACAATACTCTATGTTTAAAAAACTAAGCTATTATTAGTCAAAAGCATGAACAATCAGTAAGATGTGATAGTGTATTTGACTGTAAATCTAACTAGGGGAATGTATTCACTAAACTGGTAGTCCTATTGCGCTTTTTTGCATAACATCGTTTCACACACAATCTTCTGATGCTTCCTTTTTGGAATAATTGTATGACTCTGAGCCACGCATGCCTGGTTGTATACAGCTGTACCTCTCACACTGTGGGAAGCTGAGGCAAGAGGATCGCAAGTCCAACTCCAGCCTGCCTGTTTCAAAATTCAAAATGAAGAAAGAAGAGGAAGGAGAAGGAGAAGAAGTTGGAGGAGGAGGAGAAGAAGAAGGGGAAGAGGAAGAGGAAGAAGAGGAAAAAGAAGAAGAGAGAAAGAAAACTATCTGAGAGGTAATTCAGGGGAATTGTCCTAATTTCAATTCCCAGTACTACCACAAAATGAGTAAAAATAAATAATTAAATATTTAAAAATTTAAAAATAATCATTGCTTGGTTCTTGACATAGTTTACTTACTGTATTAGATTTTAAAGTTTAAAATTCAATCTGAGTTTTCATAAACTTTTAAAAACATCCATCTGATCACATGTCAGGAATGAACATGAACAGAAGAAAAGTACAGGCTTATCCATCCACTTTTGATTTGCTAACTATGTTTTTATATGATACTGGATATTCTAGTGTAATTAATCATATCGACAAGTTAAAATTTTGAAATCTGATTGCACGGCTGTTATCCTACTTTATGATTGGTGGCTCATGGCAATCATACTGTATGGTAGAGTTGATACATTGTGTCAATTTGAGCAGTTTAGAAGTTTAACTGAGAGACTCAGCAGGGAGCCAGGGTTCTTACATTGTAAATATCCTCATCCTGTGCAAGAGGAGGGCAAGGACATTTTGTGAGTGTTAGACCCCTCCTGAAGTGGGGGGTGTTACACCCACCCTTAAGCAGGGGTGGGAGGGTGGCCAGTGTACAATGTAAGGGAGGAGAAGAGGCTTTTATTCTTTTGCTCTGGCTGCTGCCTTGAAGTGCTGCCCCAGTGCCATGCCACCCTGCCTTGGAGCCAGCTGATTATGGACTGAAATCTCCAGAAACTGTAAGCTAAATAAACCTTTCCTTGGTTCACTTTGGGTGTCAGGTGTTTTGTTCCAGAAATGAGAGAAAAGTAACCAAGACAGAATACTGTAGAAGGAAAAGAATTGAGGGGGTCAGTTTTCATCACCAACCCACAGGTGCTTAAAGGTGTGCCACCAGGCCCAACACATGGTAGGAGCTCTACAGCTTTCCTATGCAGGAAACAATAGGTCAGAGACTTTTTTTATTAAAGAGAAGAAAAAACACTTTTGATATCTTAATAATCTGCTTGAGACTATAGTTAAATACCTAAAATATACGTTCCTCAAGAGCAGCAGTTCCAAACAGTTCAGTTCTAGGACTTATCTATTTTCTTGCAGAAAACTGAAACTTGTGTAGTGATTCTACTTATGTGGGTTATAGCTATCACTGATCACCACATTAGAACTTAAACAGAAATTTTGAAAATGTTTATTAATTACTTTTAAAATAAGTGTGATAAACCAATTAAAGTCAACAAAATGCATTCCCATGAAAATAATTATATTATAAAAACAAAATAATAGCCAGGCTTGGTGGCTCATGCCTGTAATCCCAGCACTCGGGAGGCTGAGGCAGGCAGATCGTTGTGAGTTCAAGACCAGCCTGGGCTACAAAGTGAGCTCAAGGCCAGCCTGAATGCCACAGTGAGACCCTGTCTCAAAAACACCAGGGCCGGGGATCTAGCTCAGTGGCCTAAGTGCCTGCCTGGCAAGCGCAAGGTCGTGAGTTCAATCCCCAGTGCCACAAAAAAAAAATAATAATAATTAGAAGAGCGTGGCATCACTTTATACTTGTGAAACCTTTTCGTGCCTAGAGAGACAATGAAATTTTCACATTTGCCACAGCATTCAATCTGTCACAGCAAGTTACTTCTGGTGAAGCCTATGAAAACACGCTTCCTCACATGTGGTGCATGCATGGCTGGGAAAGCAAGGGCTTTGTGAATCCCCAAAAAGCATCTGAGGAGAACCGATACCACTGCTCCTCAGATTACCCTTGGAGAACCCTGCCTTGCAAAATCTGTACTCAAATTTCAATATCACTTAACATTTTTTTCTGTCAGTGGGAAAATACTTATAGACTGAAAAATAATTTCATAAGAGCTTCTTTAACATTTTTCAGTATAAACTTCTGGTTATAATAAATACATTCTATAAAACTGTGAGATGCATTTAAGCAATTATGTAAGCAGATAGTAAAATCGTTCATGTTAATGAGTGACAGCTGTTCTAGGTCTTTGGTGAACCAGTTATGAACACTGGAACCTCTACCTGTATGTAGTATTGTGTGTTGTCCTGAATCTTTGAGTTCTTCTTCAGTTTTATCAGTGTCCCTGTGTTTTTCAATTTAAACAATACTGGTTTTATTCTTAAAATATTTAGCAAGCAAGCTTAAAATGTTAAAACATTTGATG
>RJWT010000856.1:0-56562 GCA_004365215.1 Cuniculus paca
AGTAAAACATATTTGACTGGAACATTTGAATTCTAGGCTTTACATTGTAGTAAATCAATTTTTGGTCTTTCCGCAGAATTTGGTTGATTTCATAGTAATTGACTACACACAGAAATTTATAGGCTATTTTATAATGGATTTTGGTGGTTACTTTATACATATTGATTTTGTTGTAACTTTCATTTTTTTAAATACAAACATAAAGAAAATATACTTAATTAAAAAAAATTAAAATTACTGATAACTTCTTTAGTGATACCTCTGTATATTTTTGTTGTGTATCCTGTCTTTTCTTCACCTTTATTTAAATATCACTTAATTTTTAAAAATTTTTTAAAGGAAAAATAGATCATTCTATGCATGACTTTGTAACTTTTTTCTACTTTATAAACATATTGTGAACATTTTCATATTATTAGATATTGTAGAAGATAATTTTATTCCCATAAAAGTATTTCATTGTAGTAAGATGGTAGCTTTGTCGTTCCTGTTTTTTCCATTTCCTTGTCATTTATAAGATATAGACCCTGTGCCTTTGTACAAACAGGACTGTTAACATTTTTATTTTTAACACAATCCATTCTAAGCTATTGGCATCAGAGCAATTAGAACAAATAAAGCCAATGTATTGGTTCATTTGGGGAATGGATCACATTGTTGAAAGCATTAACTGCTTTAATTGATCTAAATGATCATAGATCACATTACTTTTAAGAGCTGGGGAGAATCAGTGAGCATTTGAGGAAAAAAAAAATTTTAGACATTACACCCATAAGAAGTAATTAAAATATTTTGCTTCCTAGAAATCATAGTGTGATGAGAAAATGGGTTGAATGTCAGTTCTGGGTGACAGGCCTGCTTTGTCTCTGAAGCTTCAGTCATTTTGAGACTGTGCTAGTTCCTAAATTTGTTGAGATGTTAGTGGATTGAGGTCAGGTGTACAGTAAAGAAAACTTTCTTGAGCAAGAATCAAGAACAGACTTCTGTAGAGGTAGAGTTTCTGAAAAGTTTGAATCAGAGAATGCTTTCACCTCAGGAGAATCAGAGACCCCTGAGTCGCTGAGGAAGCTTCCCAACTAGTGTGAGGAGTGTCAGGAGTGGGCCACAGAGCAGGCAGGCGGCCACACAGCCAAGACCTCTAAGGATCATGGTGCCTCAGGGAAAGCAGTGGGAGGGGAGTCAGGCAAACCACAAACACAGGTGCGGTAGTGGCTAAAGATGTAAATGGCACTAGGAAGAGCTGAAAAGAACAAGGAAGAGCTGAGAGGCTGTCCATGCAGATAAGGGGGTAGGACTTTCTTCCTCGTGTCTTTGGAGAAGCAATTTTAACACAAGCAATATTTTAAAATGCCATTTTTCAGGGTCTGGTTTATTTCCAAGTTGTTATAGATGGAGGTGGGAAATAAAAGATTCCAGTACTTCCCCAGCTATTTGCTGGATTATCAAACTTACTAGACTGGGGTATTCAGGAGTCATGCTCAGTCATAGTAAATGTAGCTCCAGTAAATAAAATGAGAATAGAAAGATATGCTTGCAAATCCCAATATCTAACCACTGATTTCTTTTTTCCTGGGCTTTTTGTCTTGCTGGTGGTGGCTGCTTGCTCTTCTCTTCTAGAGTTCTATTGGAAGGTGCTTTCTTTTGTTTTTCACAGAATGTTGATCCAGGTATGCCTGTATTTTTACTGTAAATTTTTGTGGCGCTGTCTGAAATTTGTAATGAGAAAGCTAACTGGAAGATGTGAACTGCAACGAATTTGTTACAGTACTAAGCCTGGAGCTTCAAGAACCATGAAAATTGGTAAGCATGAAACAAAGAAGTAAGCAAAATGCAGAGTTTTTTGTTTGTTTTTCCAATACTGGGATTGAACCTAGGACTTTTTGAATGCAAGAAAAGTTCTCTTATCAATGAGCTACATCCCCAGGTGTTTTGTTTTGTTTTGTTTTGTTTACTTTGGGACAGGAGCTCTATATGTTGCCCAGGTTAGGCTCAAATTTGCTGCCCTGCTAGTTGGTGGAATGTAGGATACAATTTTATATCTCAGTATAGTAATTTTAAGCCAATTATACAGAATATATTTTGAATGATTTTTTTTATCACTTTAACAGAAACTTCACTGAGGGGTTCCAAAAGTAAGGTAAGTAAAATTATTCTATCATTTTTTCAGCAGCTTTTCATAGGTATACTATTATGAAAAGGAAACGTTTTAAGAAACAAATATATTGACTAAAAACTAATGCAAGCTGAGAAGAGAGAATCACTTATCCATCATAAACCCCTATACATTTTACATGTGAATTTCTAGGCAGACTTCTTGCTTCATTGTTGAATTAACCCTTTATTGTTTGTTGTTTTTTTTTGAGACAGAGTCTCATTTATGTTGTTCAGGGTGACCTTGAAACTCCTGGCAATCCTTCTACCTTAGCTTCCCAAGTGCTAAGATTTGAGGCAGGTGCCTCAAATTAATCTCTTTTTTAATATCTCCTCCAAAATTGTAAAAAAATTCCTTGAATACAGGAATAGTATTCTCTAGTATTTCTTCAATATCTAAGCCATTTAGCTTTATATTTCATATTTTCTGATACAATCAAAGGATCCACTGTGTTAGCTTTTATAGCGCATAGTTGAATGTCTCATTTAAAAAAACATGTTTTCTTTTTTAAGATTCTTGGTAACTCTTAGTATTTAATTTTGACACCCTTGAGGCTAAATCCCCACATCCCATGTGCCTGACTCTTCATACAGACATGATGTCTATTAAAGAAGAGAATTAAATTGGGCAAGGAAAGAAAATTTAACCTTGCAACATATGTGGTTTGAAACAGATGACAATAGTAAAACCAAAACCAAAGCTTTATATGTGTATGTCTGCTCTGCATTAAATACCTTAATCAGGAAAATAGCTCCATCCTAAACATGAAAGAGTCAAATTCATTAGAATTCAAGTACACTAAACTAATGTTTGCTTTTAGCTTAGACCTTCATATAGAAGCTCAAACAAGTACTTGTAACCTTCATTCAGTAGACACTGTGTAAGTCATTGGGGTTAACAAAAAGGGAACTGATTGAAACATGTTTTCCAGCTGTTGCAGACTTCAGTGAGTGTTCACCCTGATGCCATCGAAAAAACTATAGAAGACATCATGGAACTGAAAAAAATTAATCCCGACATAAATCCACAGTAAGAATGTTTCTTATGTGAGAAATGCAGAACCCAAGCCATATAGCCACATACTTAGTGTTTGTCTTTCTCCCTTTGTCTCTCTCCCTCTCCTTCTTTCTCTTCCTGAAATAATCATCTGTGGCATTTTGACTTTCTGATGTAAAGAAAAAACTGTGCTTTTTCATGTTTGTAAATGGCAGTAATTTTGTACTTCGTTGTGGTCTATGCTTATGCTTCCATGATGCAATGAATATCAGAAATGGGATGGATGCCCTTGATACTGGAATAGGAGATAAAGGAAGCCTATTCATCTACACTCTATAATGCCATTGTTTCACATTAACTGTAAACGTTTAAATCATAAACGCACCTAAGCTGATTCTGCTCCATCTAGAATACTCCCTCAGTTTTCTCATGAATGTTCTCTCATGACAGACTGATAATTTCAGAGGCAGTTCCTACCTGCTTGTCAAGAAGATGAGTGTGTGTGGGAGGAAGAGACGGTTTTTCTGTGAAGACTTTAAAACTTTATAATTTATTCTGCTCATCTTGGAAGTATTAAAATGCACTTGGCAGTGTTCGTGACTTTTAAAATTAGCTTTATATTTTCCATTGGGTACAGAAATTTTTCAGTAAAATTTGGGGCCAAGGACATTGGATAGAATAAATTTCAAGTGCAGATATATTTAAAAACTGCTTTAGGTTGGTAACTATCAAGCTATCTTTTAGATCTGCATGCATGAGAACGGATGTTACCAATGAGGAAGGCTTTTAATTACCAAGGACAGGGAGCTGGAGTTGAAGGGAATTATAGAGCATTCTTGGCATAGATCTGTCTCTTGGAAGGATTTTAGATACTAATTGTCCAGGTGCTCATCACAAAAACTCCATTTGCAGCTGGTCTCCACAGCATTCTTTTTTTTTTTTTTTTTTTTTTTGCAGCACCAGGGATCAAACTCTCGACCTCACACTTGCCAGGCAGGTGCTTAGGCTGCTGAGCTAACTCTCCAGCCCCGTAGCATTCTTCTGCAGCCACTTCAGTTAGTTAGCTGCCTTTTCCTTATTCAGTCATTAGGATTTATGCAATTATGCAGTAAATGTATTTTTTAAACCTTCTGACATACATTTTACTCCTCTAGGAAGGGGATAAGAAGGCAATTCATTCTAAATTATGTTGAATTTAAGACTATAACTGAGCATGAGAAATATATTAGTCATATAATCATATTTAGATATTGAATTAGATATGAGAGCAAATCTTTTCTGTATCTGTTCTATCAAAGTTATGTAAGTTGTACTTAAAAGCATTTCTTTTACATCTTTTTTTTTTTTTTTTTTTTTTGCAGCACCAGGGATTGAACTCATGACCTTGCACTTTCCGGGCAGGCGCTTAGACCGCTGAGCTAGATCCCCAGCCCTGGTGTTTTTGAGACAGGGTCTCACTATGCCATTCAGGCTGGCCTTGAGCTCACTTTGTAGCCCAGGCTGGTCTCAAACTCACAACAATCCGCCTGTCTCAGCGTCCCGAGTGCTGGGATTACAGGCGTGAGCCACCACGCCCGGCTACATCATTCTTTTGATTTCCTTTAAGAAAAGCCATAAGTAGTAGTGTTTTGTGCTGTTGTTTTTTTTAATATCTCAATCTGGATTCTTCCCAGACTTATATTGACAAAAATCTGATATAAAAAACTAAGAATTTTTCTGAGAAAACAAAGAAATAGGAGGTTAGATATGGAAGAACTTTTTAAACTTATCAAATTATTACTACTAGAAACTTCACTTTGTTTTAATTGCATTTTAAATGCTACTTATAGTGGTATAAAAAATTACTATAAAGAAAAATCTGAATGATTTTCTTTGTTCCTTCCTCTTATTTCTTCCATTTTTTTTTTCTTCCCCTAAAAAGTAATTCTCTTCTCAGTCGTACATTGATTTTTCTGGGACACTGCTACAGTGATTTTCTGGGTACTGCTTCCTAAATTTAAATATCTAATTTTTGGGGGCAGAGGGTACTATGGTAATAAACAATTATACAGGCCATTTAATTGGACATACAACTTTGAGCTTTGTTTTCCTGAGTTGTCCAACACTGTCCTCTGTGTTTGGAGCAGATACTTATGATCCTAAGACCTGTCGCCCCCAACTTTATATTTAACCTTTAGGCATCTCATTTACCCCCAAGAAGGAGATGATGTCACTGTCATGATGATTATAATGACCACCATCACCACTACAACAAAGTGTTCAAAGCGAGTGAGCAAAAGTATATTGAACAGTATCAGATAAAATTACTAGTTTTCAACTATTTTTGAACCAAGAAAATTCATGAATAAAGAATTTAGCAAGAATTAATAAACATGAATTACTACCTTCAGATTTTAAAATGCCACCAAACAAGTACAGGCAGAATAAGAGAACAACTTATGTGATAGTAGCTTCTAGGCAAAAAAGATCTTGGTGATTAGTCGCCTGTTCAATAAACTTTAAGTATTATGTGACTACTTAGAGAGATCCTACTGTACCTTGTAGTACATTCTGATAGTAAGAAGTGATGGCCTTCTGTATGTTTGATTGCCAGAGTGTTTACTGTTCCAGGGATATGTTTTCAGGGGTATGCTGATCAAATAGTATGCATTCAGTTTGAGCAAGACAGTGTAGTATCTGAAAACCATATCCCATGAGAGGCAACTGAAGGAAGAGGGGATATTTTGAAACTCTGGCAATGAGACTAGAAGAAAGAATTGCTATCTTAAAGTAAGGAGTCATGGCAGAGGAAAGGTAAAATTTGAACCATGTGGTAATATGCAAAAGCAGATTTGTTTCAGACAAGTAGAGTGGTCAGAATATGACGGGAAATCTTACAAAGTTGTGGCTTCTCTCTTGCTACTGCCTTGTCTTTCAGAGATATTCCCAAGCAGATATTTTGCTTCATTTCAATTTGAAAATTTTCTTTTGCAAAACTGAAGGCAGTCTGCCACTCTTCTCTCTCTGTCTCTCTCTCTCTCTCTGGTCTCTGTCTCTGTCTCTCTCTGTCTGTCTCTGTCTCTGTCTCTCTCTGTCTGTCTCTGTCTCTGTCTCTCCCTCTCTCTCTCCCTCTCTCCCCCTTCCCCTCATTTTCATACCCATCCTTTGGAAATGATTCTGATTTACCAGTCTAGGGGCCCTAAATGATCTGTAAGAACCTATTATTACTGTATTTTCTACAGCTTACTTTCAAGTTGCCTTCATGAGGGGTGACATGTTTTTTAAGCCAAACTTGTAATTCAGCTTAAGAAAAAACAAGAATAAGAGAAAAAATATAGCTGGTTATACAACCATACAGAGCTTCAGTAAAAATTGTGCTTCCACTATATAGATCCATTTGAACAACTTCCTGACTATTGTATTAATATGAAAAGATCTGTTTCCTCATGTCAAGCGAGCAAGTGGCAAACATACATGTTCTGTTTTCTTCGTGTGTGTCTCTTTTCTTCTTGAACACCTTAGGCTGGGAATCTCTCTTCAGGCTTGCCTTCTGCAAATTGTGGGCTACAGAAATCTTATTGCAGACGTGGAAAAGCTGCGCAGGGAGCCCTATGATTCTGATAATCCCCAGCATGAAGAAATGCTTCTGAAGGTTAGTCCCTGTAGTTACTAGTTCACTTGTCTGCTGACCTTTCATTTCCCTGCTGTGGCCCCGGCAGCACTCTCTAGACGTTGGGGATGCGTGGGTGAGTAAGACACATGCACTGTGGTTGGTTGATAAGGCCGGGTATTGTTGCTGATTCAGAGGTTGCTGGTAAATTTTTTACCAGAGAGTTCATATGAGAAGTTAGCTCGAAAACCAGTTTACTTTTGGTATCAGAGAAAGCATTAGAAGTGATTTCTGTGGGCTCTCAGATTTGCCTCAAGTTTGGATTGTTTCACAAGTGTTGAAAGTCAATAGGAGAAAAGCATTTGTTAAAGAGTATCCTGGGGCTTTCACTTATGACTTTTAATACATATCAAAGATGAAGTTCATTTCTGCTTAAGCAATAGCCCTCTAGGGAAATTACCCAAGACTGTAATGCTGATTATTTATTCATGTAACTTGGAGAGTGTTCAAAGAGGACATAAAGGTTTATGTTTGACATATTAAAACTGTGGCGATATAATATGGAATCATAAATACTCCTGGCCCACCTTAAAAGAAAAGAAAAATAACATTGAAAAAGAAAAGTATTAAAAATCTTATGGGCACCAGGCATAGTGGCACATGCCTGTAATTCCAGCATTCAGGAGGCTGAGGCTGGAGGATTGCCATGAGTTCAAGGTCAGCCTGGACTACATAGTGAGTTCAAGGCTAGTCTGAGCTACACAGCAAGACCCTATCTCAAAAAAAAAAATGAAGTAAAATAAAAAGATCTTACAGGGAGCCAGTATGTGGCCCAGTAGTAGATCAGTTTGCCTACCATGGACAAGACCCTGCGTTCCATCTCCAGCCCTGGAAAGCAAAACCAAAACCAAACCAAAACAAATACAGGATCTGTTGGTGTACTATGCAACATTACTAAACTTTCCCCCCAAAAAACTGAACTTTGAATTAAAGAAGTTACCAAAGAAAATATTAAAATTATTTTACTAATGTAGGACCTTTAGAACTACTTGTCTGAAATGTATACCTTCCCTGAAAATAGATGCTTTTTAGGATAAGAGTGCTTTTTTGCGTCTTCCTAGAATTCAAAAAACGGTAACAAAATTGGGAGGAAGCATTTGCTTGGCTGCCTTAACTTTGTTTTGTGGAAAAATGTCAATAGACGATGTAGTTTTTAAAATGTATTCTATTGTGTTTTGTGTGAATCAGTTTATGTTTTGTGTATGTAAGTACTTAAGCAAATGACTCATTTGTCTCTACTAATTAGTGTTGGATCTGACATGAGTCATGAAAAATTAAAGAGACCTCATTTTTGACAATAGTTTTTTTCTACCCTTTTTCCTCTGTTTAATTTTAGCTAACTGAGTTCCATCTCCTTTTATTGCCCCCCTTTTTTTTTCTTGACCATTTTCTGATGGAGGTAGTCAAGTTCAACAGCAGTAGGAATTAAGAGATGAATGAAAACAAAAAAAGGTGGTAATTAGCAGACTGGTCACAGTGCCTGAACGATTCGTTAGAATGGCCAAGATGCACTCAGAGTTACTAATGACATTTGAGGGCCTGCTGTGTAACATCTTTAGATGATCTGTTTTGTGTACTCAAACATGGTAGGTTTTCAATGATTCTGGGTGAATTCATGAGTTACTGTAGGGTATTAGCTACAGGTTAAGAACCATTATAAAATTATTTTATTAATGATTATTGTTTCAATATGTATGTGTTATCTGTTTGATTGTTATCCTTTTGATAGGTTGGTGAAGTGATGCTTATTATCTTTATTTTAGAGGTGAGAAAATGGCAAGCATTTTGGTCCAGTTTCTAATTCACACATGTAGTAAGTGATAAAACCAGGACTTCCCACCACGGGTTGAGCACCTTGAAGAAAGGCATCTTTTCTGCCCACATGTGGCTTACAGTCTAGTTGGGACTGCATCTACAAAAATCCCTAAATCTTATGCATAGAGCACCCCAAACTATCTCACAAATGTTTTCCATGTCCATTGTCTTATTCTAGCCATCATCTCCAACTTGGGCTGTTATAGCCTTGTAATTCTGCCCACTAGCCATTAGACTCTTCCCTTCAATCTTCTAAAATAATGCTGGCAATATTTTTTCTAAGACACAGACTGAGTTATGTTATTCCCTAACTTAAACACTTCAAGCTTCCAATGTCCTATAGTAGGAAGCCCATGTACCTCAGTACGACATTTTGGCCCCTTTCCAAGGTTATTTCCTAAGCTGCTGCTTTTGCATTCCCACTAAATATTTCCACCATGTGCCATCAGTCACTCTGACCCAGAATAGGCTGTGCCATCCCGTGTGCCTGGGAACTTGCTGACACTGTTATCTCTGCTACCCATTATTCATATAGCAGAAGCCAGCTTGTTTCTTAAATCATTATTCACTGAATTTTGAAATCTCCTCTGGCCTCCCCAAGCAAACACAGGAGTGAGATCTTTATTCGCCTCTTGAGCTTATGTAAATTTCAAGTATGATAATAATAAAACATTCACTGAGTGTTTGGTGTGTACTAGTTCTCACAAGTCTTTTAGACCATTTTTCATGTAGTTGCCACAATAACCTTTTGATGATATATTGGTATTATCCTACTTTTCAGATGAAGAAATTGAGGCTAAGCAATTAAGAGATTGTGCAAACTCACATGGTTAGAAAGGGCTTTTAGCTACTGCACTATACTATTCCTTGAGAGAGAAACCATTCCTTGCATTTCCAGGAGGTCTGATCCATGGCTTGTGGTTGGGCTTCTTCATTTTAAAGATGGATAATAATACTCTTGCTGCCTACTCCACAAAATTGTTTAGAGCCAGAATCAGCAAGCCAAGACCTGGGATCCAAGTTTGGCTTGCCATCCATTTTTATAAGTAATTTTTTTACTGGAACAAAGCCACATTGCACTCATGTTTGTGTAGTCTCTGGCTGCTAACCTACTACCAAGACAAAGTGAATTAGTTACAACAGGGACCATATGGCCCACACAGCCCAAAATATTTACCATCTGGTCCTTTACAAAGTTTGCTGGGCCCTGGTTTATAAGCTCAAGTAATATATAGTCAAATTGTTCAAGTGCTTTGCTTTATGAGAGGAGGAGAGCATTATCAACATTGCTACTTACTGTCCTAAAGTATAAAAGAATCCAGACTTTATGATCATTTGCACATAGGCTAGGATTAAGTTGAATAATAGCACCATGTTCATATAGCAGTGTTACACGAGTTATCCATGTAGATATTTTTATTAAAAGTTTCTAACCAGTTTAAAATGAAGGCAGATTTTAGGTGGATTCATGCAGTTAATAGCAATCATATAGTCCAAACCTCATCTCTTCTTCTCTACTGATGGGAAGACACAGTCCTGTGGTGGCCGCTGTGAAAAGCAGGTTCTCCCAGAATACCCTGACTCAAGGCTGAACGAATGAATGGCCGCCCCCTTTCTGTTGTGCTGCAGACCTGAGACAAGACAGCAGCGTCCAAGTCGGACTGTGTAAAGGCTCATTTGGAAGGGAAGAGAACAGCCCAGGCTGGATCACAAGTCTGGCTCAGTGCAGCTCCCACATCTGAAGCTCGCCCTCTGCCTCAGGCAGCTCTCTTCCTAACCTGCTGCCTCCCCAGCGTCCCGCTCCCAGCCCCACTTCCAGCGCCTCATCTCCTGCACTTGGCAGGTGGCTGTGTAATAGAAGAGCAGAGTTGCAGATGACTGGACTCCTCAGAGCCCCCCTCTAAAGGGCCCTCACCTGAGTCAGATTTAAAGTCGGTTTCTGAGTCCAAGAAATGATGTTATCTTGCAGGGGCAGCCTGCCTCTGGTCCATCAGAAGAGAAATAGCTCAAGGCTTCTTACCGGAAATATACCCAGAGTTGTACTTCATATAACGATTTCAGTATAATTGGCTTTCTTTCATCTTCTAAGAAAGTGACCCTTTCTAAAGTAAATGGATTAACAATTTATACAAGAACATATTTTAGCCATTAGTCTAGTCTGCCATAATACATGAAATTATTAAATGGATTTTTTTAAAGCATTTTCTTATTCAAACTTCTTACTCTTCCACCTAATGAATGAGGTTTATAACCTACCTACAAAATGAATTGCTTGTTTTTGCCATGTTATTCCACTCATTGGAATGAAACCAGGTATTTATTAACTGTAGAACCTGAGATTACTTCAAGTTATTATTCAAATGAATGTTAGGAGCTTTACATTTTGTCTCCTTTTTGCAGCCTCTCTCCATTTTGGCAATAACCGAATCAGTCTCTAAAGGATTTTTAGCAACCAACTTTTCCCTGTGGATATTACCTGACCTCTCATTACCTAATCTCTTCTGATAAAGTTTCTGTTTTTATGCATGCAGAGCTCTAGCAAATTCTTCTATGTGTTCAAAAGGAGATTTTGTATACCCACATCTGATATTTTGCTTTCAAGCATGGTTACTTTATTTTTTTCTAAAGTTTTTCTCTTGCCCTTTAGATAAATTGAATTTACCTACTATAGTAGTAACATAAAATATTGTATAATGTCAATAGGAATTTTAGATGTGTCTAAAATAACCATAATAAGAGAAAATGAACTGCAAGTTTTTATGTTTTAGTATTTTCTGTCATCAAATATTATGTTTTCTCCTGTGTCAGATCTATAAAAGTTCACCATAAAGCAGGGTGGTTTTTATCACTGCTCAGTGGAAACTTTAAAATCCATAAAATGTGTAATAAGCACTTTCAAAGTTGAATTACTTTTGAAATAGTCTTAAGGAAATATAGCATTTATGTTTATACTTTGTCTCTAGTGAAGATGTAACATTAAATACTTATAGTCTGAAAAGTGAATGTGCTTATATGCCCACCTATATTAGAGACAATACTTGAAGCATTACATATTTATGCAATTATGGGTCTCAGTCTTTATCAAGTAATGACATAAGCTAAATGTAGCTCTCTAGGGAAAACTTAAAAACATAAAACCAAGCCAGGCGTGGTGGCTCACGCCTGTAATCCCAGCACTCGGGGGCTGAGACAGGCGGATCACTGTGAGTTCGAGACCAGCCTGGGCTACAAAGTATGCTCAAGGCCAGCCTAAACAGCATAGGGAGACCCTGTCTCAAAAACACCAGGGCCGGGGATCTAGCTCAGTGGTCTAAGTGCCTGCCTGGCAAGTGCAAGGTCATAAGTTCAATCACTGGTGCCGAAAAAAAAAAACAAAAAAACATAAAACCAGTTTATTAAGCAATGAAGAGTAAAATATTTAGAATTCATATTTTCTTATGAGTAGATAATTGATTTTAATGGAAATTCTTTGAGGTAACTCTTAAAGATGACAATATATTTCATATTTATTAATAAAAATTATTGATATTCCTTTATTCAGCCATATGATAATGTTAATTCTCACTCCTTTTTTAGACAAACCCTAGAAAATGATGCTCAAGTAGATGGCTTCAAGATCCTCTCTGTCCTCCATTTCCCTTTCTGCTCTTAAATATTTTAGACAGCCCCAGATTGCTTTTGTGGGGGGGGATGAGATTATCTGCCTACCTACGTACCTAATTTCTGACTTGAAAGTCTTAAAGCACTAAAACATATAAGCACACACTCCATTATCTTCAGAGCAAGGAAAACACTAATGGTGCAGCCTCTGGAAAATTTTGTCCACTCCTAAGATGAGACTAAAAAGACAAATAACCTCTTACTTTTATTATGAAACAGAGTTGTTTTTGTTGCCACCTAGGCTGAAAAGATCTTGAGTATCTCTAATGATTCTTCAGCCCATACTTTGAGAACCGGTATAATGAATAACTGAAAGATGATCAGATTTTTAATTATAATATATTTGTATATATTGAAAACCTTTTCTAATAATGTAGTTTACAAAACCTGAAATAATCGGAAAGAGTATTTATGTATATATATTGACAAGGTAATTAATTCTCTTTTGTCTCTAGTTATGGCAATTCTTGAAGCCAAATACTCCACTGGAATCCCGGATTTCTAAGCAGTGGTGTGAAATTGGTTTCCAAGGTGATGATCCTAAAACAGATTTTCGAGGAATGGGACTTCTGGGACTGTGCAATTTGCAGTAAGTAAAATGAAGACTAGTCAAGTGTTAGCGTATATTCTAACCAGGCAGTTCTCGTCTGAAAAAGACAAAATGGATTTATTAGTTCTAAAAGTCGCTTCCCAGAAGACTCCAAGAGAACATTCAAGTCCTCTGAGAAGTAACTCAGGTTCATAAAATTTTAAAAGCTACCAGAATTTTCCTTCTATTTCAGCAGACTTCATAAATTTTTTAAAGGAAATCTGAGGCATATTCTAAAAGATTTTATTTTGAATAACTTTAAACTGTATGTAAAAACATAAGGAAGATGGTAAAACATCACCTTCTACTGATGACCCATATTTAGTAATTGTCCAAGTTTGAAATACTTGCAAAACTTGTGTCAGTAAAAATCCCACACTGTTTGTCATTTTGTCACTGGTCAGTCTGAGGAGGTCACTGTAAAGAGATGGGGACCTCAACCCAGGTAGGTCCTTGACCTCTCGTCACAGAAAAGTGTTTCTAGATATGTCAGTAAGAGGCATGGGCTGATTTGTTTTAGAAAGAAAAGACAAGAGAAAGTGAGGAAAGGACTTCAGCTTGAGGCGCTCAGGCGGGGCACAGCTCTGATGAAGAAAAGCAGACTGACCATTCAACACAGGAAAGGAGACAGCTTTTATGGAGTAGGAGTCATTGTCAATTGTAGTTTTGTTGAGAAGGTTCTAAAGAAGTCCTTATGGCTTGAGGAGGGCAATTCAGTCCCGTGTGATGTTTGTCTCTGGGGCATTCTCAGTTTTGTGGCAGCTCTGCTGCAATTCAAGGCGATGGCTATGTTTAGGGCATTGACTTCCATTTGTAGTTGAATGTCTCTAAATCTCTTATCTTGATGTTCTCAGTCCTGAAAAAGGATAAAATAGGTTACAAAAATTTAGGGCTAGTTAACTTCCTATGCCAGTGTTTAGACAGACACTCCCTAATGGATTGACATACTGATATGCATTGTTGAGCAGGGATCTGACCCAAAGTTTTAAGTTAATAAAGGAGACAGATCCAAAATAAAGCTTGACTTAGTTACTTTCCTTGATATTGAGACCCAGTGCCTGTCACCCACAAAGTAAAGGAGTAAAGGTTTATTTTGGCCCACAGTTTTAGAGTTATCAGTCCAACACGATTGGCCCACTCCAAGGGAGAAACAGCAGGATGGAAGTTCCTAGTGAGGAGCTGCTCACATGGCAGCAGTCAGAGAGCAGAGCGCGAAAGGAGAAGCCAGGGAAGGAAATACAGGTTTGCAATACACAACCCTCGTGACTCACTTCTAAGCAGGCCCACCTCTTAACAGCACCCTCAGCTGCTGAACTTACTACTAGTTAAACCCACTGATGAGTGTAGTGCCCCCATGGGCCAATTACCTTCCAGAAGGCCTACCTCTGAGCACATGAAAGTTCTGGGGAACGTCTAAATCTAAACTAAACCAAAGCTCAAGTTTTTTTGTTTTTTTATTTTGTTTTTGTTTTTGGTTTTTAGTGAGTTTCTTTTTTTTTTTTAATTCATTGGGCTTCTGTAGGCCCAAATGAATTGTTACTGTTTTTTGTTTTGTGTTTGTTTGCAAAAGCAGCTTGTAAATCCTGACTGCCTCAGAAGAATATACAAATCATGCTTGTAATGAGTAACAGGTTGGGGACCCAGGACTTCACCTGCCTTTTGTTCCCATGGTAGTCTCTGGTTATCTCAACTTGACTCTTCATATTTCAATATGTAACTCTAAAAAAATATCAGTATCACTTTGTGGCCCTCCTAACAATCTTATATCTAGTCCATGTTCTAATCACCCAGTCTCTCAAAAATGGCCTTTTTTTTCACAACTGGTTTTGTTCAAATGTAATCTTGTATAAGGCCTACACATTACACTTTGTTAATATGTCCCTTGGGTGTTTTTAAATTACCAGTCTCCTCTGTCCTCTCTGTTTGACCTCTCCCACATGTCACAAACTTGGGGAAGATTTCAGGTCATTTGTCTTATAAAATGTCCCACGGTCTGGATCTGTCTGCTTGTTCTTACGCCCATCCCCTGTATTTCCAAAAACTGAGGAATTTGGAAAGGGTTCAGGAGTTCAAGTTGACATCCCAGTGGGAGGCCTTCATGGTGTCTCCACTCTCACCCCTGTGCTAAGATGGGTCAGAGGTATCATAGACTGATGGCTCTATTATAATCTACCATCATTCTTTCTTCCTTCCCTAATATTCACTGAACCATTAATAGATTGTGCAAAAACTGCTTTTACTCAGGCTCTATTTTCCTATTTGGAATTTCCTAATTAAAATTTTTTTGCTTTTTATTTTTAATTATTTTTATTAACTGCCTGTGTTTTTATATTTACTGTGGTTCAACTAATTGCACTCATTGTTTTTCATATTTAAATTTAGTCATGTGTAACCAATATTTTTCAAAAGGGGAATCGTTTCAAGTTGGTTCTTATGTCCTTTGACACCACCCTATTAGTGAGGAGAGTGATGTGTTTTTAAAAGAAACTAAACCTTATCCATTTTTTGTGACATCTCATTTTTTCCTTTATATTTGTCTCTTTAAATTTGGGAAGGTTAGTCATCACTCGTTTTCTATGAAATGTTTGAAATGCTACATTACCATGTAATGTGACTAACTAGAAAGTAGATTTTTATGATGAAGTTAGTGTTACAATTGTGGAGAAAGACTGAGCTTTTGAACAACTGGAACTGGGAAAATTGACCTTCCATTTAGAAAATCTCTGTCTCACATCAGCTCACAACCTGGAAGTCAAAAACAAGTCTTCCTAACCCTTCAGAGGAAATCTTTTAAGATATCTGAGTAAAGAGGGATCTCTCAAAGATAGATCAAAGCAAAAAGCATCAACTGAAGAAGAATTAATAAGTTTCATACTTCAAAATTGAAAATTTCTGTAAGATGGCACATGAAGTAAAATGAGACAAGACTGATACTCATAAATGTTCTATAGTCAAAAAAATGTTCTATAGTCAATTTATTATTCTCTCTATGATTACTTGTCCTATCTGACAATAGTTGTAAATATTGCTGCCCCCCAAAATATGAACAGACAAAACATTAAAGAAGAAATTCAGACAAAAGTACGAAATGAAAAAACTTGATTTCATTAATCATAAACATATATATTAAAATTGCTGATTGATTTGAAATATTCTGAAGGAATATTCAGTGGTTTATGCTTTTTGTTTTCTTTTTGTGGTAGTAGGGATCAAACCCAGGCTTCATCCATGCTAGGCGAGTACTTACCACTGAACTATGTCCCCAGCCCTATGTGTAAAATTATATACACATCAAATTCAGTAATGTATGCTATAGTTTTATTTTATTATTGTCTTTAGAAGTACTTTTCGACAATGAGTTTTTCTATTTATTAGGAAGCTTCATTGTCCCCTTTCTCCCAAAAAACAATTTTAATTTTTTAACATCGGAAAGCTCCATTAACATTTTTCTATTCAAGCACTCAATGAATATCCTCCAAGGAACGTTCGAAATGTAGCTTCACACACTTCCTGGAATTTGTTCTCTTTCTGCCCTTTGGCTGTGACAGCCCCTCATCAGGTTCTTTTTCCCAGGCTTCTCCCTTCTGAGACTTTCAAATGCTGAGCTGCTTGACCCCTTTACCTGTAACTTTTGATAAAAATATACTTGTCTTTCTGAAGAATAGCAAAACTCATAACTAAATCTTCAAATCTACTGAATACATTCCAAGATCCAGGTGGGTCTCACAGCCACCCTATCAGGAAAAAAATCTATTTTGAAAAGCTGTTCTCTGGAGAAACTGAAACAAGTAACAATCTTATGCTGGTATGCATTTCTGAATCTAAAATGACCTCCAATTGGATTAAAGTGAATGTATTCCGCAGGTACAGAGTTATGTTGTTTTTTTTCCCCCCTCCAACTGCAGGTATTTTGCGGAAAGGGATGCTACGGCAGCTCAGCAGGTCCTCTCTGACTCTCTTCATCCAAAATGCAGGTAATTGTTGGGCTTACTGAATTAGGTGAAGATTATCTTACATATGAATCTATAGTATAGATTACCAGGAGAGTCAGCCTACCAAAAGTGAGACTTAAAGCACTCTTAAACAAACCCTCTTGATAAATACTCTTTAGGAGGGTTAAAACCTCAGGCATGTCCCAGGATTTAGGGTGCAAGGTGGCACCATTCAAGTATATTCACAATGTCACTGGTGTCTGGGAAGATTGATAAATAGGCATGAAAGAAGGAGAGAACAAGTTTAGAGACAAGAAGTGTGAGTGGGGAACAGGAAGTATGAAGTTCATGAAGTCAGTGACCGGCTGAGAAAAGTCTGGAATTACTGAGGCATTTGTTTGTTTGCTTGTTTTTAAGTCAAGATTCTAAATGATTTACCTTTTTATTTACCTTTCTAAATTTTTTTCTTTAACTGAATACATGAAGGGATATCACTAAAGAGGAAATAAGGTATTTTGCTTTGCTTTTGTGTTTTATTGCATTTGTTTTAAAGTGAATTTTAGAATTATGACAGAAATGTAGATTATTGAAAATGTTCCCAAAACAAGTAATTCCCATCTTTTTATCTAATATGGTTATTTGGAGACTATGTTTTTAATGAGCTGGGAAGCAGGTTATACTAGTCTGATGGAAAATGTCAAAGAGCCTTTCTCCAGCCCTTAACGGTGACTGATAGGAGGAATATTTTTTACCCTTCACCAATAGGGCAAGCCACTCACCACACATGACCTGATCCCCCAAAAAAATATTTTATATGGAAATTCTTCCAGATAGAAAAACTTTGCTCTCCTATTAGTGTATTTCTGTTTTCATTATTATAAATAGTAGTGTGTGTGAGTGTATGTGTTAGTAGATGTTCTTATAAGGAGTTCTGTTATTTTGTAGTCATGATTTTGTATGACTTTTTCTTCTCAGCATTGTGGTAGGTTAGTTGTTAGTGTTCTTGTTGTCTAAACAAATCTAAATTTTTACCATAAGATTCTCAAAATTCATAAATAGCTTTATTTGTTTTTCCCCCACCTTACTATTATACTCATTATCTTCATTGTCTAAGGTTCATTAAATCATATTATACATTCCCAAATTTAAATTTAAAATCTTTTATAAATTAAGAAAAGTTCATTCAGTTTTACTTATTTTAAGAAAGTCACTTAACTGTTTCTTGGTATAGTGCATTGTTAAAATCAAGCTGTTTTAAGTTTTAAACTGCATCTTGTCAATTGCATATTTTTGTGGTACAGAGCATCTTTACTCTCTAAAATTGGCTGAGTCTGTGTGTACTCTCAGGGGGCATTTCCTGGAGAAGCATCAGCCAGAAGACATAAATCCTCTATGGTCCATGGGAAGTAGCAATCTTAAAATATTTTTTGATTAACCATTGAAGGAAGATTAATTTTCTCTGTGAGCCAATCTCAAAGAAAGATTTTATATTTGTATTTCCTATGTCAGCCATCAGAGAGGAGTTGAGAGTTTGTGTGACTACTCTTTAAGAAGAGGCTAGCATTTGTGTGTGTGTGTGTGTGTGTGTGTGTGTGTGTGTATGTGTTTTGTGTGTGCATGGGCATGGAGATAAAATTACATGTTGTATTCCTCAAGCTACAGTACAATTGAAGAAATGAAGCTCAGGTATTAATGATTTCGAATTGATTGTAAGTGTCACTGTATACAAATCAGAATATTTTTAAAATCTATCCTTCTTCACTGATGTCTGAAAGAAGTATATTGAACAATTATGGTATCAACTTCAGTTCTGTCAGACCCTGAATATTTCAGCTGGTCAATGATGAGAAGGCATTATTTACTAAGGAAAATTCTTTCCTGTCTGGCTTTCAAAAAGCATGACATGTGACTGCTCTTGAAAGTGTCCATCTGTGGAGTCCAGAAGTAACTTGCAGGATAAAAGTACATTCCATTTTAAAAGGCGAATTTCGACTATTGGTTTTTAAGTTTGCTGTTTGTTTTTCCTGAAGAAAAGGATCCAATCTTTTTGAGCCACCATTAGAGTTCCAATATATAATCCAATAAGTGATGGTCATTTGGCATTTCCTTGCAGATAAAATTGTAATTTAACAAATACAGAGACACCTATGTACTTAAAAAGCTTTGTTGAAGAGAAAATAGATGTTTATGATTTCCTACATTTAAAAAAAATTTACATGTAATTCCTTTTAGTTTGTAGATGAGTCTTTTAAGGCAAAAATCTCCTGATGCTTTTTTGGCTGTGTGATTTGTTGGTTAGAGGTTATACTTTAGAAACAGGTGGCCAGTTTTAACATGAATTAAAAGCAGTTGCTTTGAATTACACTGAGTCATTTGCAGAGTAGAAAGCACACTTCGTTACACATCAGATCTGCAAAATGTTTCTGTGCTCATGTGCTGTGTGTATTAATGCATGTTTTGTAGTGCAGTGTCTGTCATGCATTGTGGAGAACTCACTCCTAGTTAGATGGAAGCCATATATTCATAACTCTAGTGTTAAATTTTTATACTAAACTTCAATTTTCAGTGTAAAACACTAAGTAAAATTTATGTCATTCACAAAGAAGAGCAGAAGGTTGTCGCTGCCTGCAAGACATTGGCAGCTTGAAGCAGAATGGAAATGGGGTGGATACGCAAGTACACAAAATAATGGAATGTAAGGCAGCATTTCAGAATGCATCTGTGATAGAACTGTGCCTTGAAACAATCATTTTCTGAAGTTCAAATTATAAAACAGGTTAAAATGGGATGGTTAATCATTGACTGACAGCGTAGCTGGATTAAATGCCGTAGAATTTGTTGGAATAGAATTTTTAAAAGCCAACCAACTTTCCTTCCTTCCTTCTTTTTGCTAACTCATATATTTATTTGTCACTAACTTTGTATTTGGCATCTGACTGTTAGATTTTAAGTTTGCTGTTTGTTTTTCCTGAAGAAAGGGATCCAATCTTTTTGAGCCACCATGTCCTATAAGTAACCACAAATAAGGAGACATCACAAGTAAAGCTGAGTAGCATAAATACCATGAGATAAAATGAGACAAAGTCCAGCAGAGTCATGAGAATGGGAGGCAACATCTAGTTAGAGGAGAGAGATAGCAGATAAGCATTCATAGATGAGGTGGTGTTTGATAATTAATGATAATGTAAAAGAGAGTCATAACAGTTGGCTTTTAACACTGTCTCCCACTGCTGTACTAAAGTAAATAGGAGGTAAACAGCAAGGCCTTAAATAATCCATTGCTGAACTCCACTTAAATTGTATTGTTACTTTTAAAGTTCATAATATTTCAATTGACTAGTGTTGAATAACTGGAATACAGACATCTCTGCATATAGTTAACAGTTTTAACATAAATGTTAAAAGAGAGTAAGTATTAAAGATCAACTGTGTTTGTTTGTTTACTCTTTCATTCATCCAGCAAATTCAGCAAAGCAGAATGGGAAAAGAAAAGGATGGATAAAGCAATTGGGTAAGTATAGGATCTCATACATAGGTTATCAGGCTGAACCTGACAAAGCAAAAATGTCCTGAAAGTACTGTAAAAGATGACATAGATGAAATTTCATTTGTTCTGATGGAAATATAATAATTCAGTCAGATTTTTAAAAGGAGTGGTTTTTATGTTTTTAGATTTATTCGTTTGAGTGTATCATACTATTCTGTAACCAACTGGTAAGATATGAAAGTTATGACTGGGTGGAAATGATTTTCAGAAATCATTAGAGTTCCATTTGGTAATTTTCTTTTAAAGATTGTTGTCAAGTGTGGGGCTATTAAATATAAAATTACTTCAGAATTTTTTTTTTAATAATATCTGCTTCAGGGCCGGGGTTTAACTCAGTAGCACAAGCGCCTGCTTGGCAAGCACAAGGTTGTGAGTTCGATCCCCGGTACCAAAATAATAATAATATCTGTTTCCTCCAAAGATGTTTCTGTGCTGGAGTTATAATAGCAGAGAAAATTTAAGAACTCAGTTTCCTTTCATTTTAATAGACATGTAGAAAAGGGCCTAGTAAACATTCTTTGTGCTAATATACTTAAATTTTTCTCATTTGAAAATCAATTAATAATTTATTATAGAACGTAAACCAAAAAAAAACTCACCCCAGGGCTGGGGATCTAGCTCAGCGGCCTAAGCACCTGCCTGGCATGAGCAAGGTCGTGCGTTCAATCCCCGGTGCTGCAAAAAAAAAAAAACTCACCCCAATCTTATTACTCTTGCAAAGTTATATTAATATTTCGTGACATTTCATTCTGGCCTTTTTTCCATGCACATATGTGTGTATATAATAGAACTTGGCTTGTTCTATCCTTAACATTTTATATCTTATTTAAATTATTCTTAAAAATACAGTTTTAATCAACTATAATATAAGAGATTACCATAATTTATTTCCATAATCTTCTTTAGAATACTTGAATAGTTTCTGCATTTTGCCTTTACAAATAATATTGTAATGAATATCTTTACGTATAAAGGTTTGTCCACTATATCTGTTATCATATGTCTGAAGTGAAATTACCAAATCAAAGCATATGAATTCTCAGTTCTCTTGCCACACATTACTGAAATTTTATGATAAAATTAAAAAGTTAAGGTTTTGAATGGCTAGAGGAAAGGACGATGTGTCATTGAATATTTAATAGGAATTTAAAACTTGGGTTATCCTTTTGAGTGCTTGTTTCCCATATACACCACTGGTTTTGCATTTGTCACTTTGCAGGTACTCCTTTGCAATTGTGGGCATCAATATAACTGATCTGGCTTATAATCTTCTGGTCAGTGGAGCTCTAAAAACCCATTTCTACAACATCGCCCCAGAAGCTCCAACACTCTCTCACTTCCAACAAACATTCTGTAAGTGTCCTGCGATTTAGTTATCAATAGGGCTTCTATACAACACTTCAGACAAGGAGCAATGCTTGGAGATCTCTGGGACTTGGCTGCTTTGGGGTCTTTGGTTCTTCCTTTGATTCCAGTTTTTTGTTTGCTTATTTTCTCTTTCAAAAACCTACTCGTGTTTTGAGAAACCATGAATTTTTCTCCTTGCCAACTCTTGTTTGATACCCATTGTGTCGTCTTCTGGTTTGATTAAAGATATCACGAGTGACTCCCTCTGATCTAGCACAGCACTAAAAATTACAGCTCTGAAGACTACCTGAGTTGACTGTGGTTTATATATTGGCAGAAAATAAGTCTCCAAGATTAGAAGATAACGTGGAAACTTTGCCCAGAAAGTAGAACAGTAAGGCACTAATTAAAGGAAAATAAAGGATGAAAAATCAAGGGGCCACCTTAGGAAGTCTTATATCTGAAGAATGAGAGTGCCAGAAAAAGTGAAAACTAAAGGGTAGAAATCAAAGAGATATATCAAGAAAAATTTTCAGAACTGAAGGATGGATTTTCATATTTAAACAAGTAAGCACCAACATAATCAATTAAAACTGGCACACACTCACTCAGGTTCACATCAATGTGAAATGTTATGACACTGAAAAGAGATGACCCTGAAATTTTCCAAAGTTATCATATGAAGAATTTGGAATTAAGGTAACATTGGACTTCTCAACAGCAACATTGTCTTCTAAAAGACAGTGAAATAATTTTGACAGAAATTTAAGAAAATATAAGGGAAATATGATTTCCAGTTTAGAATTCTATTCTTAGACTGCCTTACCAATTAAATATTGAAATAGAATGAAAACTTTTTAGTGCAAGGTCTAGAACGTTTTACCTTCTTGTACCTTTATCAAGAAGCTCCTGAAAAATACATTTCCACAAAATAAAAGAATAATCCTAAAAGAAATAAATAGACACCCTAAAAAAAGAAAAGTGAAGGGAATATTCAGGATAAAGATGAAGAAAAAAGCCCAAAATTATATCTGTGGAATAGGCTGAAAAGAACAAATCTGGATTTAGCAGATCATTAAGTTCTAGGAGACTCTGAAGAATATGAAACTGATAGACTATTACCATATTTAAATGCATTCAGAGGACATTGGTATACAGTACTTAGAGGGTGGTTTAAGGTTAACTTAAGTGGAAAACAGCAAATACACAAGAATGCAGTTATTAATACTAGGTAATAAAACAAGGGTGAGAGAATAACTGAGCGTGCAGTTAGAAAGGTGAAAGGGTGCTAAATCTTAAAAAATATCAAGTGATAGAAAGTGTGTTAGAGTTATGGAAATCAATAGTCAACATAATCAGCTGAAAAGTCAAACTTCGGGAACTAAGGCAGAGAAGTATGCAACTTTTTCATTTTGTTTTTGTAATGGCACTTGTTAAACTATTCAGCTCTGAACAATGTACATATATAACTTAGATAAAAATAAGAAAATTTAGGGCTGGGGATCTAGCTCAGCAGCCTAAGCGCCTGCCTTGGCAAGCACAAGGTTGTGAGTTCAATCCCTGGTGCCGCAAAAAAAAAAAAAAAGAAAATTTAAAGATGTATATACTTTATGACTTGATAAATGTAAGCTCCTTGCATAACTACTACAGCTCTTATTTTGACAATTAGATGATTATATTTACTTCTGTAACAACTCTGACATGTCCAACAAATATTAAAATTTTACTGTAGATCAGGCTGTATAATAATGCAGACAGGCCTCTAAATAAATAATTAATACATGGTGGGAAGAATTTTGCATTGAGGAAGAAAAGTTGGTGTTTTTAAAAGTAGTGAAGGCCTATGGCTGTCATAGTTCACTCTATGAAAATCAGGGAAAGTGTCTCAAAGCAAATACCATCTTCAATGAGACCTGAAGGATGAGTAGTGGTAGATTAAGCAATGGTGGCTGAATGGTCCAGCCAGAGGAAGTAACAAGGGCAAAGACCATAATGCAAGAGAGAGAGGTGGATCCAAGGAATAGACCTGAGGGTGTGAGAAAGGAGTGACTAGAGATGATGCTGGAAATGTAAAAGTGGGATTGAGGCAGGGCCTGAAGAGCTTTGTACATCTCATTAAAGAGTATAAATCTGTAGCTAGATAAAACCTCATTCTACGTTTCTTTAACCCTTTATATTTACTATTTCTATGTTTCCATGCACTTTAGAGAAATCATGGAAACAATTTTAAGGGAAAATAGAAGGAGTTTAATTTTAGACAAACTGAAGGTAAGTTTTTTTGGAAAATCCATATGGAGCCAGAGAGTGGATATCCTAATAATGTAAGGCATTAAAGCTCTGAAGAATGAGAGGACTCAATCTGTAGATTTGGAATTCATCAATACTGGAGAAAAAGTCAGAGCCACACTGTAAAATGAGGTTCATCTCCTAGGAAATAATCAAAGCTAAAACCATAGAAAATTTGCATGTAAGTATAGCAATGTCTGCTTTGTTTCTACTATATCTTCAGTGCAGAGCTTAGTACACAGCAAGTGCTCTGAAACTTTTTTGGATGGATGGATGGATGGATGAATAGGAGACTAAAATACTGGGTGATGGTCTTTGCAGTGAAAAAAGGAATCTGGTTGATCTGGAAATTTTTAGCCTTGGCCTAGATTGATATGTTTCCAAAAGAAACCTGGCCCAGATGAGTAAGCAGACAACAAATTACTTATTTCCCTGGCCACTCTTCAGACTTTGAAAACAGCAGCAATCTCCTATGGGATTGGGTTATAGGCAGAGGGACTCAGGAGTCTTTAGAGGAAGCAAACTCTGCCCTAGATTTATATTATTCATCCATCAGACTTGACTAGTTCTGCATGACTCCTCTGCAGTATTCTTGTGATTACCTATGTCCTTGCACGTGTCTCTGCTGTCTACTAACTGGATGCAGTGAAACAAAACCAAGACACATTCAAGCAGCAATAAATATGCTTCAGGCTCAGGATGGAAAGCCAAATTAGTATTCGAAACAAGCATTTTATCTAGGTAGAGGAATATAGGAATATAATGGCTCTATCATTCTGATTTTATAGTGTTATTCAGTGAAGATTGTACTGCCAAGGAAATATGGTACCAAGATTGCATTCAATCTAAAGCTCCACTGAACACAGTCCCACTGAAGTAGAGTGAAGTTAGATGTTGTGAGCAAAGGAAAGTACACTGGCCAGAAGAAGAAAGAATTATCTTTTCTTTGACCTTCAAAAAGAACTATTCGGTAGGAATGAGAACCAGAGAAATGGGATGCACTGGGAAAAGCAGCCTGGTGCAGTGGTAGACAGCAGCTAGTTTCAGATCCTGGCTTTCAGCTATAATTGTTAATTGTGCACCATTCAAGTACAGTATCTTATCTGAGCCCAGAATCTTCCTCTGTAAAATGGAAATAGAATCTTCACTGCTGACCACACAAAGCCATTGCAAGAATTAAATGAGAGCCTGTAAGTACTAGTTTGACCTCTGTTTTCTCCCTGTCCTTTCCACACTTCCTTGTTAGCTTCCTTAGCTCTGTCATCAGCTGTAATTGTATACCTGCCTCCCTCTTTCCAAGAGGCAGAATTTGGGAACACAGGAACACTACCTTTTTCTTTGTCTTCAGTATCTACGGCTATGTCTGTTACATATTTGTTAGTTGACAAATGAGTCATCTGACCACTTGGCCAAATGAGCCTTTGAACACTCTGTAATGTTATACAGAGTGAAATTTTATAATTGTAGTATTTACCTTGGAAGGCAGAGGACCATTTCTGCACTTTTACTATGGTCATGTTACATGGTCTCTGTTTTCCTGATGGGATAGAATGAGTGCTAGGGGATCTGTCTCTCAGTTTTACAGTTTGAGAGCGGGGATATAGCTCAGCAGCATAAGCAACTGCCTGACGAGTGCAAGGTACTGCATTCAATTCCCGGTTCCAATAAATAAATAAATAAATAAATAAATAAATAAATAAATAAATGTTTTATAGTTTGAATTTGTAGCTGTAAAAGAAAGTATCATGAGAAGGTATCAGGTTATCAACCACCGCCACCTCTACACTTACCCTGGCCAATTTTTTAAACCTTCCAAGATGTTTTTCTCTTATTGTGCGTAAGGTAGAAAATGGGGAGACAAAATGGATCTCCATTCTTATAGAATAATAATGTGCTATACTACATCATTTTTAGAGTAAGTTTCCAGCATATCTGCACATTGAAGAAAAATGAACATTTTATGTACATTATCAAAAATTAATTTCCTCATTAAAAGATGATGATAAATGTTAAGGAGACAGAGATGCTATATATCCTGATTTGATTATTTTGCATTATAGACATGTATGAAATTATCACACTATAACCTATATATGTATAATTAAAAATAAAAATTCTGAAAGATGATTTTTTTTTTGCAGTGCCCACTTATCATTGTCTATAAGAGTGAAGATGCTTTCACTCTTGAGGTACTAATGAGATTCATCATGAATGATTTGGACTCATAGTATCAGAAATCTGACTCTCCATACAAAATAACCCAGTTGTGTTTGAGCTCAAAGACCAACAAGGAAAATTATGTGTGCATTTTATTTACTAAGAAATTATGCATGATGATAGCTTTCATTTAGAACCATGCAAATTTTAATATTTAGAATGAAACCAAAGAACTTAGAGAGATGGCATCTTCTAGACCAAATACTCTCAAATTTCAGTGACACAACTTTCACCTTATTGAATTGCAAGTATGGTTGAATCTGTATTTTCAACAGGTACTCCAGACCATTCCTGGGATATTTTAGGAGTTTCTCCAGTGACAGAAATGGACAGATGATTGAATACTTTTGGTTGAATAAGACACTAAGATTAGAGGAAATAAGTTTCTGTTGGTGTTTGTTAAAACAACCAGGATGATAAACAGGCTCCAGCGTGGCATGTGAGAAATGACGAGGAGCAATAGGAATGCCTAACCTAGAGAGGAAATGAACACTGGTTATAAAGCTCGCCTCAAATACTTGAGTTGGAGAACAATTGAATTTGTTCCATGAAATACAAAGCAATAGTTCTGGACTTAGCATGCGGAAGAATCAGAATTTTCAGAAACAGGCTACCCATCATGGAACCTTCAATGTTGTCACCAGAGACATTCAAGCTTGGATGCTACCTTGGCCCCCTCAAGAAATCCAAACAGCAGAGGCAGATGATGTGGTTCCTGGGATACTGCTGCCTTGCTGATTTGGGGCTCTTCTGATAGCCCTAGCTCCTGTAGGCCAGGCACCAGTTGGATGACTGCGTGTGTCTGCCTCAGAAATGTTAAAAGCAGTCATGTCAGTTACTATATTTGGATGGCCCAAAGACACACTAGTCCTGAAACAAGTGGGACAGTCAACTCAAAACAACTGTGAAATACTCTCTCCTTTCGCATATATTTGTGGAAAAATCATGTACTTAAAGAGCATACTGAAAAATATAACAAGATGTAACTGGGTCAATGTCTGATAATATATGTTAGAAGGAGGTCCCTCCTAATTTTGTATTCTAGTGAGATGTATAAAGCTTTTTTAAAATCTGTTTATGGAATTATGTTGAAGGTATTTCATTGCTAACTAATTCTAACTGTATGTGTTTATTCCGAATTCTCTTCCCATGCCCTATCATCTCCCCTACTGCTCACTCCTCCCCATTTCTGCTTATATATAGAGGAGGTCTGACCCTGAAACCAGGTTTTTGGCTCCAGAGTCCTGGCTCCTATTCTCTCCTATTCTGCTGCTGCTAAAGTTAAGATAGATTGTGTAATGTTTATTTTCTTTTCTTCTCTCTTTCTGTCTCTCTGTCTCCCTCCTTCCTTTCCTCTCTCTCTCCCTCTCTCTCCTTCCTTCCCTTGATCCACCTCTCTCTGTTAATCAGCGTTATTTCTTTAAATACTTTTTTCTAATATATAGAGCTTGTAGTGGGTTTACTACACACAAATAGCTGGTACTAACTTTTTAAAGAACTGTTCACATTTCAATTTTTAATGTGAATAAACAAACAAGCAAATGTTTAGGAGGGAGGGGTTACAGTGAGAAACAGAACACATGAAAAGATTCTTGTATCAAATGCTTAACTTTTTCACAAAATTTTCCCACTTCAGATCATTCATGGATAACACTTTTGAGATACAAATGCACTTGAATATGAAATTGTGCTTCAGAGCAGGAAGTCTTATTAACAATTTCATGTACCTTAATGACCAGTCTGTGCTGTTCGGAGTTGATTTACATTCTTATTGTCTCATAATAGATTGTCAGAATGCATTTGTTTGATTTGTTAGGGTAATTTAAAACGTTGTTAAATTGAATATCAAGAGAAAAAAGGTGGAGCTGAGTAATTTTGAAAAATCAGACCATTATGGTAATTTAATCGGGAAAGGAAGGATGAAGTAGTCACTGTTGCCCTTTCAGAATGTGTTCCCTATATGATTCATATTCGGGAGATGGCAGAATTGATTTGTCTTTCTGCTTTTTGGAATTAAGAATAATTTCAGGACCAATTGCAAAAATCTTGCAGATTGGTAGTATCTACTCTCATGGCCTTAAAAAAATAAACAGTCACACTTGTTAAATTTTGATGTCTTCTTGAGCTCCATGATTACTGTTGTTTTGTTTTAATTCAGGATGTTTTTAAATATAATTAAGGACTTTTTCTCCTGCATTCTTACTGTCTTATCTCTAACAGGTTATTTGATGCATGAATTTCACAAATTTTGGATTGAAGAGGACCCCATGGACATAATGGAATTTAATCGCGTGCGAGAGAAATTCCGCAAGAGGATCATAAAACAGCTGCAAAACCCAGACATGGCGCTGTGCCCACATTTTGCCGCCTCGGAAGGTTTAATCAACATGTAGTCGCCCGCTCTGGTTTTAATGGATGCCCTGGAACACTGCCTCATTGTTGTGTTAGATTTCTGCTTAGGTCACAGCTCATGCACTGAATGCACACAGTGATTATATGCATGCCTTTTGGTACAGTATTTTCATCTCTTACTCATACTCCTGAGATCCCCAGATACAACTATTTCTGGAGCATCTGTCCTCTAGTGACTGCTCACGTTGTGGCATTATACAGTGTTCCATCTTGCCTTGACACCCAGGTATGGAGAGAGTTTTCTATTTTTTTAGATTTTTTTTCTCTCCCTCATACTCAACATTAAAGACTTGTATTTCTCTAGCTGTATTTTGTATGTAAGAAGTTTAGCTGAATTCTGTTCTGTGAAAGCCTTTTAATTTATTGATGTTTCAGGACTACTGCTGCTAGCTTTTCAAGCCAGATTCATGCTTAGACATCATTCTGATAAAGCGTAAGACTTTAAACTAATACAGACAGACACATGATAAGCCAAACTCTCCCTGCAAACGTAGCTGCGCTTCACAAAACATGTAATGAGGCTTCCAAGAAGTATCTAGGTAGGAGCTGTCTCATGTGAAGTACTGCAGAATTATATTGTAACTTAACCCCAGTTGCAGTTGTGTCATTGTCATCTGGATATCAAATTATTTTATTCCCATAATTTCACTGGCTTGGATGTCGAAATATATTTACGATGCTTGGAGCTTTAGAAGAAAAGTGAGCATATTTCAAAAGCTGCAAAAGATGTTTCACTGCCTGTCTCTTGCTGAACTCAAAATTCTATTCCAGCACTGTTCTGATCCAAGCGTCTTTGCTTGGGGAACTGTGTGCTGGCTGATTTGTTTTCCATGTCAAGGGGCAATATTTGAAAACAACTTGCAAGAAAATGTATTGCAGGAGAGAAACCTAAGCCATGTCACTCTGCAACGTTTCTTCAAAATAATGACCTTGTCTTGTATCAGTGAAAGAAGTAAATTGCTTGGAAGAAGAAAAGTCAAATCATTCCAAAATTGCTAAAAATCATTTCAAAAATGTGATTTAGTTTGGAATTATGATTGTAGTCTGTTGAATAGTTATTTACCATGGCATTTCATACCCATGGTATTTTATACTTTCGGACTATCAATTTTAGTATTATTAGATGTTTGTGTAATCACTTGCTTATTTAAATGAATTTTGAGTACTGCCTAACTGTCAGTTATATGAATAAATTACATGTCATTCTAAGTAACATTAGAGTGTATTTCATTTTAATGTTTTTGTACTCATACACCTTCTGAGTATGCAAATATGTGAGCTGGGAGAATATCAAAGACAACCTGGAGCTGATTATAAATCTCTGTCCGGAGAAACCCAGTGTAAGTTACAGTGTGTTATGTCTGAGAAACTTCTTTAATCTTGAGGTTTGATGGTGCTTTAATGAAAGAATAAGATCCAACTTTTTCTTCATTACTTTCTATGCTATTTGGTGTGGCTACTGCAAGTCAGCTGATAAGGAAAAAATATTAACGAGCCATTGTTTCCTTGTTCATTCTAGCTCCTCTGGAACTGTGCCACCCTTTCCCTTTCAGTTATACACTACCAGGTGGCAGCATTTTGAGTTGCCTCTGTTACCACCCAGGACCTTTTTTAGAGTGCAAAAGGGAAAGAGTTGATTAACGGACGATGTGTGCAGTGAGTAATGCCAAGATTATATTTTCCTCTCCAAAGTAAGTGAGAAATCGTGAGTAGTAAACTTGGGAGCAGTGAATTTCCACCGCCGCAGTAGCTGCTTGAGATGAAGGATTGTTCCATGTGTGGTACAGTCTTTGTCAGCTACATGTGTGCATTGTCTCCTTATAGTCACTGTGGTCCTGTGTCACTGACATGGCTTGATAGTATGTGGCACTTACACCAGCTCATGTCTCTTCTGTTCAGGTAGAGAAGGCTGATGTGTACCGAGCTAAGAGATTCCCCTCCCAGCTCTTCGAGTGCTTTCCTTCTGTTGTATCTTAGCATGGCTGCACAGTTTTAGGATGAGCAAGCTCTGCCAGCTCCTTCTAGTTCTGAGTATTATTAGGTTTCTTATTCACACCTCTATGGAAGACACATTCTACCCAGTATCAGAAGGGAGGTGAGAAAAAGAAGAGGAGAAAGTTTCAAAAGCATCTGAAATGTGTGAGGTGTGTGAGTTTACCTAGAGTATTTTGGGCTTACTTATATTTATTCCATTGAACGAGGATTGACCACATAAAATGTAAATTGTGTAGCAAGTTTCTTTCAAGCCTTCTAAAACACTGCTTTCCATGATAACACATTCCAGTTTGCACTACAGAAAAAGAAGGAAAAAAAATTTTTTTGAAACACCATTTCTGAAACTCGAGGCTTCAGTCTGGCTTTTCTTCTCACTATTTTTGTTACTGTACAGTCATGAAGAAATGTTTGCCTAGTAACCCACTGTCTATTCTGTGTTTGAAAATTGGCTTAAATATATACCATTCCCAAGAGATAGGATGACCTTACAATATATCTTCCTACTCGGGACACTTTTGAGAGACAGAGGATGTCTTTAAATTTCTTAATAAAACAGAGTAAACTCTGGCAGTTTAAGGAAATTGAGGTGTTAGGTAACCACAGTAGACCTAGCAATAGTTGTCAGTATCGATTGTCCACTCACAACTCAATTAGGCAAATGCAACTCAATTTTTTTATTTTCTGGCCATTGGCAAGAGAAGTACAGTGGCACCCTGGTTTACGTAGTTAATTTGTTCTACAATTTTGGAAAAGATAAATATGTTTGTGTTTGTGTGGAAAAGAAAGCTTCAGTCATGTTTGTTACCAGATGCAGAGTTTGAAAACACAAACAAAATTTTGCCAAATGCTTCTGTTTGCAAACCAAATCATTCACAAACAAAAACATTCATGAACTGAGGTAGCACTGTATACCATAGACTCCAACTTGAAACCTTGGAGACCCATCGAACGTATAGGTTTGGTCTGAACTGAGAAATTCAGTTTCAAAGATGGGGCCTAAAGTGGTCATGGGGTATTAAAACATGGAAATGGAACTACATGGCCACAAATTATATGGATCTGTAAACAGATGGAACCACATCCAAATTGAGGAGGAGTAAAGACAGGAACAGAGTTGGTGGAATGGAGACAGGGTGAGAGGTGACAAAAAGGAAAGGCGACAGATTCCCAGCTAATGAATCAACCACATGTAAGAGACTGAACCACAGTGACATATGCTCTAGTAAAACAATGCCCCTACCTCTCCAAGGAGCTTAACGGATTAAACTGCCTAAAAACAAAAGAACACCCCTCCTCCCCCCACAGAACCAAGTATAACATCAAGTTCTAAAGAATGAAAAATATTCTGGTATGGATTCCATTTCAAGAGCTAACATTTCATGAGTTCTTAAGTCATGTGCCAAGACTGTGCCTATCCTTGCCATCCAGTTTTTCCTCTTCTTGACATCATATGAAGTCAGATGTTATTGCTTGTTGTTTGCTTGCTTGCTTGTCTTTACAAACAGGCTTAGAGAATGTACATACATTGCCAAAGGTCCCAAGAGAGACAAATAAAGGGCAAAGCTAGACTTGAAACTGAAGGCTTTAAGCCCAGACTTCTAATCATTATATTGTCTACATTACTGGAATTCTCGACTGTCCCAGGGAACTGGTGGATTGTTAACACATGTAGATATGTACACATACCCTGCCCCCCAGTGATAACGCATGTGTTAAAAATTATTTCTTGCTCAGGTGTCTGCAGGGTGAATTCATACCTACAGATCACCAATGCTGCCACATTGTGTCTCAGGACTTCCCACAGTTCTAGTCAGAAGTTCCTTCCCTTAATACACGAAGAGCAATTTTGAGCATCTTAAGCTCTTTCCAGGGCTCCTTGCCTCTTGGGAAGCAGGGGACACCTGCATACATCCTTCTTACTCCCTGGTGTGAAACCTCAGCAAGGTGAGGCCACAGCATGTTCAGGCCAGAAGCTACAGGGCATTTCTGTGGAAAGAGAAACATGGAGCTTTGGGCGTGTAAGCTCTTCATACATGAAACACGCCCCATTCCATATTGACCTGAGACCACCTCCAGAATGTTGCTATTCTTAGATACACTGTCAGGAGTGATGTCATCTATTAACATCCCTGAGATGTTTCACAAAAACCCATCAGACATGGCTAGGAGAGAGCACAGGGCAAGGTTATGAAGATCAAGAAGTTGGCTATTTTTTTATCTGTTAACGTGCCTTGCACTCTAGTATGCTGTGGGAAAGCCACAGGAAAATGGTTTATGGCAACTAGGACAGGTGACAAAGAGTAAATTTGAGTTGTAAGCCCACAGCAAAGCCCCCTCTGTCATGCAAGCTAGGGGGCCTTTGGGGATTGCCACCCCCAGTACAAAGGTGCAGGTGAGCTCCACAGCATCACAGGTCCTGGGGTTTGGAGTCAGCTGGATTCAGCAGGAGAGAGAGGCATGGATGTTTCCTGTTGTCCCAAGGCATGCCAGAGACACACTGTCAGCCTGAGCTCAGATGTAGGGAGACCCACCCTGTTATTTTTCTTTCTTTTAGATCAATCAGGAAAGGAATTGTGTCAGAGAGGTGATAATTTGGGCGGGGCTGAATCTGGAAGTTAACTGGAGCTCCAACTTCCCTGCACCTGGGGACATTGGGGTCTGTGAGATGCCTTTCTGGGGGAGGAGCTCTGTGGTTACAGGGGAAGCTGAGCATGAGTGCACCTCCTCTGCTGGAAGAGAGACAGAAGCCTTCAGTGACACCTGGTCTGTCCAAGCAGCCCAAAGAGATCATGAGCTATATTACTTTTGATGAATCTTCACATATCACACCATGCTTACATTTTGACGTATTAGCTCTTCTATTCCAAGTAATAATAATTACAGAAAAATAAGAGCATCAACTGTTTCAAATTGTATGACACTAAAATACATAAGCACTTTTAGTCAAGTTTTTACTCTCTTTGCAAAGTATAGCAAGAAAAATCTATTGTCAGAAGAACCACATTCCACTGAATGTGCTGCTAGCCTTTCTCAGGTTGATGACTTTCTCTCTGCCTTTGCTTTTATCATTTATAACAAAACAATAATGACAACTCCTCTTCAGAAGATTTTGTAACAGTAAATATGAAATAAGCTATTTTTAATTAAAGTGTTTGGAAAAGTCCAAAGTAATAGTTAAAACACATTTAATTATGGATTGGTTTTTATCTATTTGGTTTTAAACTAGAAGTTTAACAGAAAGTTAATCTACAAAATTTGTCCTTGCAACCAGTGTCCTCATTAATTCAATTCAGCAAATATTTATTGAGAACTTATTTTAGTGCCAGCCATCATGTCAAGCCTGGAGATCAAAAGGGAAGCCTTGGTCTCAGGGACCTCATAGTGTAAATCTAGGGCCTTCTCCAAGTCTGGTCTTTGGATTCCCCCACTCCCACCTGCAGTGTGAGCATTGCTAGAAATGAATAACCTCAGCCCCTTCTTCACAACTACTGAACAAGAATTCCCAGATGGTATGTATGCACATTAAACTGAGAAGCACTGCTCCAGGAGATATTGATCTGGTCCTCACCTCTGAAACCTCATGAGGATTTACAAATGTACTCTTGGCTCAAATTTACTCTCAGCTGTTAGTGGCTTAGAAATCAATCAAACATTCTCTTTGTTTTCCCTCAACTTATTCAGTTACTATAATTTGACCCTGCAACTACATCTAACAAAGAAGGACTGTGTGATCTTTTGCATCCATCTAGAGGTGCAAACAGGAGTTAGCATAAAGAAGGCGGGCCGTCACTCTGGACACTGACCTTGGACTATGGCCTGGCCCCTTCCCCAGGTGTAGACTCCCACTGATGGCCTTTCTTAAAGAGCTTCCTTTACTCAAGGTGTCTGTCAGAAGGGCAAGCCTCCTAGATGCTGGAAAAAACAAATTTTCCTCTTGGTGAACAAGGTACCTAGCTGAACCCTGAAAACTGTGTTCGTCTACTTGGGATACAGTAACATAATACCATGGACTAGATGCTTTGACAGCGTTCTCACAGTTCTGGAGGCTGGGAGTCCAAGATCAGATTAGCAGCTCGTTTGGATTCTGGTGAAGGTCCTCTTCCTGGCTTTCACGTGGCCACCTTCTCACCATGTATTCACATAGCCTTTCCTTGCTGCATGCAGAGTGGGTGGAAGAGAAAGTCAAAAAGACAGACAGAGGCAGAGAGCATGAATGTCATTTTTTATGATGCCACCAATCCTATCATATAAGGACCTAACCTTTATGATCTCATATTTGACCTTAATTCCCACCAAATAATTATTTCCAAACAAAGTCACGTTGGATATCAGCCCTTGATGAGTTTGAGAGGGGTACAATTCAGTCCGCGGAAGCATCTATCGTGGACGTTAATTTCAAGTCTGAGCCCACGCTTTCTGGAGTAAACCCAGGAACTAAAAGGCCAGTTACAACCAAAACAATGCAATTCTGCTACCCAACTCTTCAGATCCTATTTTAAGAGAGTACCAAAATACAGAACAAAGTTGAACCCATTCTTAAGTAAATCTAAGAATCTCACACAGGGTAATAACAATTTGAATCATTTTTCATGTTCTAGAATAAAAGATTATGCATTTAAATAAATTTAAAATACTAGCCAATTACAAGAAAGCTATTTAAATGTTCTTGTGAAACTGTAGTTTTGTAACTACATGTATACTTAGCTAACTTAAATATAAAATGACCCTATTTAAATATAAAATGAATTAATGTATGAACAAACTACACAAATGTGAAGGGTTCTCTTTTTAAAAAGTATTTGTATTTATATAAATGTAGGTATCATCTAAATAGGATCTATTTAAATGCCACTTATTTTCTGTGGGTTCATTTGTTTCTATGGATTAACACTTTGTAATTACACTAATTAGGGTTTCTCCATCTTCTGAAAGCATTTTAATTAAACTTAACTGTATTTATTGCAACATGCAGTCATAAGGAATAAAATATCTACACTGTTTCTCTCAACGATGTTTTGCATGACTGTGGTTCAATATTACAATCAGGAAACTGACATTGATAAAATCTACCTGTCTTACTCAGATTTCACCAGTTTTATGTATACTAATTTGTATGCCTTGAGTTCTATGCAATTTTATCACACTGGTAGATTCACACAATCACCACCACAGTCAATATTTAGAACAGTTCTATCACAAGATGAAAGCTTTGTGTTTTCCTTTTAGGACTACATTCCCTCTCCTCTCCCAATGCTTGTCTCTAATTCCTGGCAACCTGCTCTCCATCTTTGTTGTTTAATCATTTTAAGAATGTTATCACTGGCATAAAGAACACGTGATTTTTGAATTGGTTTATCATTTGGTATAATTTCCTTGGGATCTACCCAAGTTTTGGCATGTGTCAATAGTTCATTTCTTTTTATTTTTGCTGAGTGGTAGTCCGCAGAATGAAAATACCAGAGTTTATTTAAACATTCATCAGATGAAGTACTTTTGGATTGTCTCTGGTTTGTGGCTATTATGAATAGAGTTGTTCTGATTATCATTATACATATTTTTATGCAAACATAATTTTCAGATCTCTAAGATAAATTCCTGGGAGTGCAACTGCCAGATCACAGTTTTATCCAAAATTAATTATTTTCTAGAGTGGATGTACCATTTTACATTTCCACCAGCAATGTATGAAGGATTCAGCTTCTTCACGGTGTCACTGACATTTAATGTTGTCACTATTTTTATTTTGGCCATTCTAATAGGTAAACATATAGTGATATTTTGTTGTGATTTTAATTTGCACTTCTCTAATGACTAATGATTTGAAACATTTTTCATATGTTTGTTTGCCATTTTATATCCTCTTCAGTGAAGTATCTGCTCATGTTTTTTGCCTGCTTTCCAAGTGAATTGTTTGGTTAATTTTGAGTGTTCCTTATATATATGAGATACTAGACCTTTGTCAGATACACAGTTTATGAATATTTTTTCCCATCAGTAGTTTGTCTTTTCATCCTCTTGAGTCACAAAAGATTTAAAACTTGGTGAGATCCAATGTATCTATTTTCCTTTTGTGCATCATGACTTTTGTGTCAAGTCTAAGAATTCTTCACTCAGCCCTAGACCCTGAAGATTTTCTATTTGTTTTCTAAAATCTCGAAGTTCTATTTTGAGCTGATATTTGCATAAAGTGTGAGATTTATGTCAAGCATCATTATTTTTTCCTATTTATATTTTGTTATTCCTGTACCATGTTTTCCTTCACTGAGTTGTTTTTGTACCTGTGTTAAACATCATATGAGTGTGTTTATGTGGGTGTTGTGGGTGTTTTAAAAATCATTTTTTCTCTCTGGTCTTTAGCTTTTTGCCTGTAGAATCATGGTTCATTCATGAAATAATTATTGATGCTCTGCTATGAAGCTGACTGTAGGCTCGATATACTTGTTATTAGTCTTGGAAGTGAACATCTAAACCAGTACATCATGATGAAAGAAGAGACACTATTGAAGTAGGGATGCTCAGAGAGCTTTGAAAGTATCAACTGTGGCTGGAAGTGATGGTGAAAGAGGTTCCAGGAAGAGTATAATTTAACCCAGGTCTTAAAAGAGCAGTAGGATTCTCCATGAACAGGAAAGACTGTTCATTGTTCCTTAATATCCTGAAACAACTTCTTTCATAGTAATAGAAACCCCTAACTTTGAACTGAAGTACTTCTCTGGCCAGAAGAAAGATTTACATTTTCTGACTTTACTTGCAGCTAGGTATGATTATTTAATTAATTCTGGCTAATAGTATATAAGTGGGAGTGTTGTTGAAAGCATCTAAGAATGTTTCATACACAAGTTTAAATATCATATGGTTTCTCTTACATGAGAAGTCCAAAGTATAAATAAAATATATATAATAGGAAATAGGGGGATAGATCTTTCTCAAAGGGGAAGGGGATCAAGAAATGGAGGGTAAGGGAAGGAAAGGAAAGGGGATGAAGAGAGGAATTAAGATGTGCTATATACATGTGCTGACTCCCCACATCCAGAAGGGATGTGGATATTGTATACTATCAACATGTACTAATAAAGAAAATTATCTGGGAAAAAATAGCATGGTCTAGAAAAAAAAATAATAGGTGCAATACCCCCTTCATTTCCCCATTCCCCCTCCTGCTATAAACCAGATGTATTATTTGCCATCTTGGACCATAAACATAAGGGCCACATCCCAGGGATGTCAGAGTGGTGAGCTAGAAGCAGCCTAGGTCCCTGAGGATCTTAGCAGACTGACTAACCTGGACTTCCTCCCTCCCCCATTTTAATGTGAAAATGAAATAAACTATCTTGTGTAAGGCATAATTCTTTATTTAGGTCTCTGTCATTTACAGCTAGAGCTAATCCTAACATACCAGAAGACACATGGATATATACCTAATGCATTCAGGGGACACAGTAGCTCAGAGAGGCTGGAATGCAGGTGCTCTCTGGTACCTAGTTAGAAATGAGGTAGGAGCCAGTGACAAAGGCAGGGGCTGGGTCAAGTGGGGTATGGAATACCTGGTCTGTTTATATTTGGAAATGCAGGTCTCTCATTCAGAGTCTTCCCTGGAGAAAGGTATTGGGGTATCCACATGTTCAGATTGCTCCCTTACAAACTATGAGAGAGAGCCTTGGCCTCAGTACTGTGCAGGAGCAAGGGGCAGGCTGCTGCGCCCTGCTGGCTTCTCTGCTGCCTGAGAAGCTGATGCCACAGCTGAGTCATGAGAATGTTGTGACAGTGCCTCAAACCCCTGTGATCAGTAAAACTCTCCAGTAGAGCTGAATTGCGTACAGCTGTAGCCTTGCCAAAAATGCTTTAGGAGACAGTGCTTGAGACTCTGCCCCGAACTCCCCTTCTCCATCAGGAAGAACTCAAGACCACAGGATATTTCAGACCATTATATCCTCTCTGTATTTCTGCTGAGGCCAAAGCATGAAACTCTAACTCACCTTCAAAATCCCTAAACACACACACACACACACACCCCAAAACATATATACTCAGCTGTATAAGTGGCCCAGGAACTATCATTGAATTGTGAGGTGGTCAGATTTCTGTTTAAAAAATTCTCTCTACTTCCTACAAAGAAGCACAGGTTAGTAGTTTGGAAAGAAACAGGAAAGGAAGCATATGGAATTGTGGTGCCCAAGCAAGAAGTTCCGGAGGATTGAACCAAAGCAGGAACTCAGAAGGTATTAGCCCATCCCCTCAGAGGACAGGATGTAGTTGGGTACAAAACATGAAAATCAACAGGACCTGGTAACCTGATTGGTGGTAGGCATGAGATAGGAGTGTAGACTGAGTTCTGGGACTAGATGACTTACATTATTAATAATGATAGAAACAGCTATTAATCATGAATCACACAATACTATATGTTAATTGTCTTATGAACCCTAATACTAACTCTGGGATATAATGTTTTTATTCAGAATTTACATATAGAGAAACTGAGGCAAAGAAAAACCGAGTGTTTTTCTCGAAAGTTTTCCAAGGACATGTTTCCTTGCCAGTCTTTCTGTTTCCCTGCAGGCCTTTATTACACAGCCATATGCTATACCCCATGAGCTAAGCACTTACATTCTAAATTTTAAAAAACACTGAAAGCATGCCAGAATTGTTATCTTTCAGTGGTAGGATTAAAAGTTCCTTTCATTTTATACATATCTTAGTTTTCCATATTTTCTTCCTTGAGTACATATGGTACCTATAATCTGCAGAAAATAATACATGTTTCCATTTAAATAATAAAATAATACTATATGAGAAATCAAGCATAGCCTCAGTAGTCTAAATTTATGCATGTTCTCTGGCAGGAAAGAGAAGACTGTCTTAAACAGGCAGGCTGGGTTGCCACTAGGAGTGGAAGCCAAACCTTACAATAAAAGTCTTGGCAGACCAAAGCCCAGAGCTAGTGCTTACCAGTAAGCAAAAGTGCTCAGCCATCATTTTGGAGTTTCTCATCATCTTGCAGGCTGTCAGAGACCACTGGGCTTTGGATGGAGTTTTTTTAATCAGCAATAATTTCAGGCAGCAAAGCAAAAAACTCCAGACAGCACCTCATAACTCTCTGAATAATAACACCGTGAATATTTATGTCATTATTATAGCCGCTGCAAGGAGGACTGTTTCAATACGAGTGGCCATATTTGTTTTCCATCTCACTGCTCAACCCTGAGTATTCTGCCTTTGTTTCCTCACAATCATCAGCTCCACACACCCTACAGCAGACTTGATTATGGTCCTATGATACAAGAGGAGGATCCCTTAAAGAAATACTCATTTTCCTTATTCCTGTGCAATTAAAGGGCTAGAAAGCCATGCATTCTCTCATGCACTCATCAGCAAATCTTCAAGGAAGGCGTGCTGGATACCAGGCATCGTGCTGGTGCCAGCTCACCAAGATGAGAAGATATACTCCCAGTCTGCAAGTTGAGCTGGGAAGTAGACACACACACAATCCATGGCCCTGCAGTGAGGTGATACAGTGGTTAGGACCGAGCCTTGGGTGTTACAGGAGAAGCCACTCTTGGGCACAACATGAACAAAGTCACTAAGGTGAGAAATATCAGAGTCTTGACCAAGCATTACCATCCAGTGTTGGCAGAGAGCAGAGAGCAGGGAGCAGGGAGCGTGGGATGAGAATGGCAGCATAGCCTTCAATGATTCATTAAAGAGCTAGGCCTAGCAGAATTTGAGCCATCAAAAATAAATCTGCAAGATTGTTGGAATACTGATGGGTACATTCCACATGACAACTTACAGGGACCCAAATTGGAACTGTGGAGGCTGATATTTAAAAAAGAAACAGATTAAGAAAATATCTGGAAGATTATTCAGAAGAAGTTAGTGCATGAAAGTAGGAGAGCACTTGGGAAGGTTGAGGTAAGTGTGTCAGGGTGAGGGAGAAGAAGAAGAAAACAAAGGAAATGATGAATAATAAAATTTGTATATTATCCTCTGGAAATTTGACTTATTAAAAATATGGAATTTTTCCATCCAGGTTCAGGTTGTTCCTTTTCAAATACTCAGAGTTTCTTCTGGTCCCTCAATGAAATTTTATTATTTTATCCATACAGGCTTCTTATTTCATTTTTTAGTATAGGTCCATACCTGCAGATTTGGTTTTTATAATTTTTCTGTTGCTATTGTAAATAGGCTCTTTTTGACATTTTATTTTCTCATTGGTTGCATCAGTTAGGCTTCTTTTGGTTGCTAATGAAAGAAAACCAAACTCCAAATGGTATAAACAAGTAATAGCACATATAGAGAGCTTAACATTCTGAGACACTGCTGTAAGGGTTTTATGTTTATTAACTTTTGAACTCATTTAAATAAAAAGAGGGAGTTTATTAACTCGTGTGACAATAAATGAGTCATGCAACTGGCTTCAGATACAAATAAACCCAAAGGCTTAAAAAATTTCACTTGAGTTAAGTTGTCTCCATCTCTTGACTCTACAGTTGCATTGACTATAGTAACTGCTACATTGTATACTTTTAGGTTCATGCCCTGGCAGGACCATGCCCTGGATAGAGTTTGCTGGGGAATTCACTTCCAATAAACACACAGAGGAAAGACTCTTACTAGCCCAACTTGAGATGTACGCTCATCTCTAGTCAATCAATCTGGATTGACTAAACATGGTCATGTGCCTTTCTCCCAAACAACACAGTTTGAGAGTAGGGTTGGATTCATTCACCACTAAAGAAATCAGGTAATTTTGCAAAAAGTGGAAATGGACATGGGGCAGATGGCAAAAAAACAATTAATGTCTATTTCACTGGTTACTCTATTACTACCTTGAACTAAAACCAGAGAGAGAGAGAGAGAGAAAGAGACAGAAAGAGAGAGAGAAAGAGACATCAAGCAGCTTGGTGTTTTCATTTTCTGTTCTCATTTGGTTTGGTTTGGGATCCTGAGAATTGAAGCCTGGGCCTTGCATGTTCTAGGCAAGAACTCTACCACTGAGCTACACCCCCTCACCTGTCTTGGTTTTTAAATTACTTTCATTTGGATATTGTACTGGACTGACTGCCCTAGACATTCCAATTTTCACACCTTCCAAATCTAATCAAATTGCCACCAATTCTGGGCCAGTCTTGTACCTTGCCTTTGACCAATAAACAGTAGCAACTGACACAGGCAAAGGCTTGAAAAGAACCTTTGAATTTTCTACTGCTGCTCAATTTGAACTTGGCCGCCACCATGAGAACAAGCCTGGGTTAGCCTCCTGGATGACCAAAACCATGTGACAAAAGCCAACTTATCTTTTCCAAAGCTATCTTAGATCAACCAGTCCCTCACTGGTCTGTCAGCTAACTCCAGAAAATTGAATAAACCTCACTAAGGTTAGACAAACTCAGCCCTGAGCAGCAGGACCACCCAGTCATAGACTCATGAGAAATAATAAATGGTTGTGTTATCAGCCCTGAATTTTGTGGTTTATAGTGGGGCAATAAGTATCTGAAATAGACATTTTCCTTGTATGCCTAATAATACAATTACCAAAATTAACAAAGATAGCAAAGTCTAAGATACTAGCGGGTCAAATTTGTAGGTTAGAAACAGAGTAAAAAAGGCTAACGTATGGCTGCAGCTAAGTAGGTTTTTGCAGTGGGCATGCTGGCAGCCTGAGGCTTGAGGCGCTGAAAGCTGAAAATAAAAACAGTGTTTGCGAGTCAAACCATTCAATGTACAAGTTTCCATTCACCCTTTTATTGAAATACTGTTATCGGATGTTGTAGGGACCAGCAGTTTTCCAGTTCTTATTTATCCTGATCAATAAAGTCAGGACAACTGGTAGATGTGAAAGATTAGTTTATTTGGGGGAAAAAATAAGAAAAAGAAAAAGAGAAATGCAAAGAAGTGCTCAGGGAGACAGGGGTGCTTTCAAGGAAAAAGAGATGGTACATTCTGCAAGCAGAATGGATCACCGTAAGAACAAGAGGTCAGTGGTCACAAAGACAATTGCTGTGGTCCTTTTGTATCTTGTTTGATAGTTGATCCAGGTGGTCCCACTTGATTTCATGCTAGATAACTGATATCAAGTGCCAGGTGCTGTGTGTTCTCATATCAGAAGGTTGGTACCCAGTGCAGGGCTTGGCTTGATCCTAGGTCAGCCTCAGAAACTGCTGTTCTGAGCCTGTGGCTGTCTCCTCAACTAGTAGACCATGCCCAACTGCTCCAGCCCTGTTGCCATGCTCCCAGCCACCCACAACAATAATGTTTCATGGAACAGTGTATCTGAGCAAAGATAAAGCAGTCGAGAAGAACAAACTAACAGCATGTACAGAGCATAACGACCCCTCCCATGTGAACAAGTGCACAATGGCAAGAACTGAATGGGGTAGAAACTAAAAGATGATGCTGGGACACAGGAAAAATGGAGAGAAACTAAGCCAGTTTTATAATCTCTGAAAAGATCCCTGGAAATTTGAAAACACAGTTTATTAAAAGATCTGAATCATTTTGTAAACCGTAAGAAAATTAAAATCTGGAAAAATAATTGTGCCACAATGGAAAAATCAGCTGGAATCAGCAACCTGAGTTTGGTCTCTGCTTGACCTTGGACTGGCCACAGCAGTCTTCAAGTCTTAATTTCCTCGTCTGGAACATGAAGACATTTGATGATCACTAACTTTCTTCCACTTTTAAAATTCTCCAACTCCATACAAAAGAAAAACACAGCCCTAAAACAAAAAAGTATAATTGCAGAATATTTCATCTACCTTAATTTTGGTGAAAGAATCAACTCTTCACCAGAGAACTGCTAAAAAGATAAAAAGGCAGCAAAGTCATTTCAAAGCAGAGGATGCGGGAGCTGTACACATAATACTTCAAATGTATGATGAAAAAGAATCATCTTTTGGCTATTATCTTTTCTCTAGAAACGTTTCAAATCTCCAAGAGTAATGAGACCTATATCTACTTTTTGACTGTGAGAAAAATGATCAAATGTCCTTCTAGTTCATATGAATACTTGTTTGATAACACAAGGAATGACACCTCCATATCAATTTTCATTCCTCGATTTTTTATTTTCAATTTATTTTGTTCTTTTGTTTGTTTGCTATTGCTATTGTTTTATAGTTATTGTTATTATTAAGAAAGGGCTTCTCTATGAAGTTCAGGCTGGCTCTGCACTCACACCAGTCCTCCTGCCTTAGCCTTCCAAGCGCTGATACTGTAGGTGTGCATCACCGTGCCCAGCTCCATTGCTTTCTTAGTACATATATTAAACTAGTTCATCACTGAACTGTCAACACCCACCTCCATTCTAAGGACATCCTGATTTTCTTGTGTGAAAATACCTCTCCTGCACTGTGTTTTGGGGAAAGGAGAATTCGTAGAAAATGTTTACCTTAACAAAAGATGAAGGGCTCAGATCTTTCTTTCTCTGTCTTTAGCACATATTACTTCTCTTGGCAGATACTTTCTGAAGACTGAATGTGAATCAGTTGAATTAGGGATGGGTGTTATTCTTTCTTTTTTATTATGTTTAAAATTTTTAAGAAGAATCAAGGTATGCATAGGCACAAATTCCCTATGATGAATGTGATCATTATGTATATCTAAAATGTACCAATAAACTTAACTAATTAAAAAAACAGCAAAAAATTTTATTAGTACACATTTACTTTTATTAGTACACATTTGCAGTATAACATGATTACATTCATCTTGGAGAGTGAGTGATACGTGTACATAACATGTCTTAATTCCTTCTACTCCTCCTCCTCTCTCGCCCACCCTCTTGATCCCCTTCCCATTTGCAAAAGATCTGTACCCCTTCCAGGTGTCACTCTGCCTAGTACTGCTCTTTTTAGTGTCTCTCTTTTTAGTGCTGCTCACTAAGCTCTTCCTTGTTCAGCACACCGACTGGGGCTTCTGTGAGTGTTCGCAAGTCATGCATGTTTCTAAAACTTGACCCTTTAACCACGCCTCCATTGGATGAAACCCCCCTCACATGGCCAGAAAATTACTTTTATCTTACGCTATTTTGAATCAGTATTTATTTCTGGCAAATGAAAATCCTGAAAATACAGTCATATTCCACCAGAACCAGTCTTGTGCGTAAACCATAGTGTTGTGAGGTCTCTTTCTTCCTGCCCTCAGACTTACTGTTTACTCCACATTGTGTACTTTTGCTCCTTTAATAATAATCTGCTACCGTTTGCATCTTCTCTGGAGAATCTATAGAGTAACCATTACAAGCATTGGTTACAGAAATCACAGTTTATCTACTTACGTACAATGTAAAAAGCTAGTTCCTTAATATCTTCAGCTTGCAGTTTATTCATTCAGAGAATGAGCAGAAGTATTCACATCAGGGTTGTTTTGAGGATTCAATGAGATATACTGCCTGAGAATAACTCCCTGAGAAATGTTTGGCACCTGATAATATATATAATTGTTTGCTATGTTGTTATGTACCAAGTGCTTTACAAACAATTCTCTGCGTCTTTCACAATAATTTCTGGAGTAGGCACAATCATCCTCATTTTATGTGTGAGGGAACTGAAGAACAGAGAAGTTTAAAGCTTGCTTTAGGTCTTACATCTAGTAAGTAAATAACAATGGAGGAGTAAATTTCATTTCAGGGTCTGGCTACGTTCTAATGCTTGCCTTAACTCAGTTTTATCTCCTCTAGAAAGTCTCGACAACCTAGGCCATGATTGGGGCAGCTCTCTGCTTCTTCCTCAGCTCAAGCCAATCCCTGTCCTGCCTGAAAAAGTGCCACCAAATTTTAATTGGCCTGTGGAGTTCAAGCTCCTTCAAGATAGGGACTTACTCTCTTTGCCCAGGCAGTACCCAGCACAGCACCTGCTATACAGCAAGTTCTCTGCAGAATAAATGAAGAGTGGAATAAACATAGAGAAGAAGAGGATACAGGAACCTAAATAATATTCACCTTCTCTTCAGCTTGGCCTAGGCCAGCCTGATCATCTTGGTTCATATCACACAAAGTAACGTGGAGACTTGTGATTAGTGGGTTTAATCTATGTGGGCAGACAAACTAAGAAAGTAAAACCACAGGGCCATTGAGCCCAAAAGAATGTTTCAAGTTTTAATTTTATCATTCACCTTTTGGGAACAAGTGCTTAGGGTATAATTGGAATAGAAGGGAAAAAGACTTACAAGAAGAGATGCTTATCTAGTGTTACCTAAAGTCTAAGCAACCTAAAGAAGCAAAAACAGTAATATAGTGGTAAATAATGCTGTTTTATAGCAATGACAATCGTCTTGGTTACTTTTCTCTCATTGTTGAGACAAAATACCTGACCTCAAAATGAAGGAAGGAAAGATTTATTTCTTACAGTTTTGGGGGTTTCAGTCCATACTCAGCTGGCTCCAAGGCAGGGTGGCATGGCTGAGGGACAGCCATTCATGGTGGCTGCAAGTGGCAACAGTGAAAGGGCACAAAGGGGAAAGCACGCTGCCTTCCCTCCCTTATATTGTATGCCGTTTCTGCTCCTGGACAGGTGCAGCACTCACACCACCAATCCCAGTGCTAAGCAATGAACCAATCACAAACACTAGATTCAGTGGCTTCCATGACTGCATGAGGTTTGGGGGGCCACCCAGACACAAACCATAGCAACAATAACAGCTGGAAATGATAGCATATGTCTGTAACCCCAGCACTTTGGGGGGCTGAGGGAAAAAAATTGCAAATTAAAACCTGGGCTAGGTGATTAAGCGACTCAGTGAAACCCATCTCAAAAAGAGGAGAGAAGAGAAGAGAAGAGAAGAGAAGAGAAGAGAAGAGAAGAGGAAAGAAAAGAAAAGAAGGAAAGGAAAGAAAGAAGAGAAGAGAAGAGAAGAGAAGAGAAGAGAAAAGAAAAGAGAAAAAAGAAAAGAAAAGAGAAAAAAGAAAAGAAAAGGCAGGGGATGTAGCTCGAAGGTACTAGGTTTAATCGCCAGTACCATAAACAACAACAATAATAAAAACAATGTTCATGGCTAAATGTATTGAGTGCTTATACTGCAACATACTCTGTTTAGGAAACCTCAAACAGTGAGCTCAGCTCTCCCAGCAATGGTGTGAAGGAAATACTACCACTGTCTCCTGTTTACAGGTGAGGAAATCAAGACACAGAGACCACTTAGATTCACATGACCAGTAAGAGACAGCAGTGAAGGATGGGTACTGATAGGAGGAGGAAAACTTAAACTATTGTTTATATGAGAAAACCAGTATATTTATTCAATCATCAAAATGCTGCTAAACAAAAAACAGAGAATGCAGGAGAGAGAAGAAAAAATGGTTGAAGAGAGAAGGATGGGGGAGGGAGGGAAAAAGGAAGGAAGGAAGCGAGGGAGAGAGAAAAAAAGAGAGAGAGAGAGACAGACAGACAGACAGAGACAGAAGACACAGAGACAGAAAGAAAGAGACTCCAAAATGTTAAGTTGGACAGAAATAAGGATCTGGACAATTTCTTCACTTTTCCCCCCTCCTTTCTCTATGAAAGCACCACAGAAGCAGGAATTTTTCTTTCATTTTGTTTCCTGCAGCATCTAGTTCCTAGAACAGCGACCAATACACAGACAACACTAAATAAATATTTGTTCAATGAATAAATGAACAAATGTATTTCCCCACGATGACTAGGTACTGATTTTTAACAATAAAATTTAACTTTTGTAAAATATGATCTTAGAGATACCATTAATCAAATTGAAGATTGACACTAATCAGTGAGTTTACCTTCAACTCTCCCACCTCCTATATCCACATTTTAAATTCTGTCCAAACCTTTAGTTTTTGTTTTTAATTGACACTTAACTGTATATGGGTCATGGCATGATATTTTAATGCAGGTACACAATCTGTAATTATCAGATCCAGGTATCTGGCAAAGCCATCACCTCAGACATTTACAATTTTTTTGTGTGTTGGGAGCATTCAAGATTGTCTCTACTACCTATTTTGAAATACAGTTAGCTGTTCTCAACTACAGTTACTTAGTGTCCAGTCTTACTCTGCAAACCCATTCCACCTTTCCCACTCCCACAGCCCAGCCCCCCACCCCACTGCCCACTTTCTGTCTCATTAAGGTCCTTATGAATTTATATACAAATTATTTTCATGGTCTCCAAATAGTGTCCCCATTAGAATAGTCCCCATTCATTCGATTCTGTTGTGAAATTTAACTTATCAAAGGTAATTTTGATAATGTTTTTCCCTTGCTCAAAACCTTCGTTGATTCTCTATAGTTCTTTTATGGAAAAAAAATAATAACTTTTAGACAATATTCATCCTAAAAAACATTTAAAATAACCTGGGCAAGGCTCTTCTTAGAATAATGAAAACATAGCATTGGGAAAAATACAGAGACCATCTAAAATTAATCTTCAGATCACATATTCAAACTCATCTCCTTAAATCTCTGTGGAAATTAAATTGCTGGGGACACCGAAGAGAGGAGGTGATCTTGTTTAACTTGGCAGACTACATGGAATAAACTAACGTCATGGATTCTGTTCCAACTTACATCATCTTGTATCACTCCATTTGTCTTCTCAAAGGTACTTTACCTTCAGGTTCTCCTTCCTCCAAACTTTTTAATCATGCCACTACCAGAGAGATGTTTTGAAAACTCAAACCTGTGTCATGGCTCTCAGAACCTCCCATTCTTACAAAATAAAATCCGTAGTTGCATTCAGATCCTGTCTGAAATGGTTAGAATATAAACAGGTCTTCGCCCTCTCTGTATCCCACCTTGCAATTTGACCTCTAGCTCCTTCTTCAAGAGGTAGAGGTTATTTCCTCACTTCTTGAACCTAGGCTGAAGTTGTGACTTTCTTTAGCCAATATAACAGGGCAGAAATGACAAAGCATCAAGTCCAGACCTATGGGTCAACAGGCGTTGTGCATATGCACTCACCTTGTTGAAACTCTGGCATGGCCTCATGAAAGAGCCCAGGCTGCCTGACTAAATGACAACAGACATACGATTCAATCGCCTGTATTCACACAGGTAACACCCAGGCAAGCACCATATGGCCTATGCAAGCTAGCCCCAGCCTTGCCACCAGGTCATCACATATTTATGAGCAACTCCAGCTGAAATCAGTCAGGTCTGGCCCAGATCAGCAGAGCTCAACTGGCCTGGACACTCATAATCAATAATAAATACTTTTTGCTCAAACCACTTCATTTAGGATGATTTGTTAAACAATTGCCCCCCAAGACACCAACCAACCCTCCAACTTCTTCCTCTGCTTCATTCAACCTAAATTATTTCTATTCCTTGTCTCACAATCATACCTCAATGCTTTGTCATGCTGCACCCTCTGCCGAGACCCATTCTCTTTTCTATCTCATGCAAATCTACTCATCTTCAAGATGCAGCTCAAACTTGATTCATTAGATGTTTATTGAGGTTAAGCACTGAGGTTTTGAAACTGACAAGACTGTCTATGGACTCTACCAGATCACAGATGAGGAAAAAGCAAACAAATAAATAGTTAATACCACTTTCTTATTTCTTTTCCTAATTCCCTTAGGTAGATTAAGTCTTTCTCATTTCTTCCCAAGAACTCATTCTCTAATTACAGCGCTTCTCAGCATGATGCTAGACATATTACTAGTACCTAACTGGAAGTAGTCTTAGGAAAAATAGATGAGATTACAAAGGCAAAGCCCTAAGTACGGTGCCTGAAACATAGAAAGCAGAATAGTAAGTGCTGTCTACTGCTATTTTAGTTATCACGCACGTTGATCTCGTTTTCATGACTACATATAAGCTTCTTGAGAGGAGGAACTGAACCAAATTCATTTTTGTGTTAGAAATGCCTAACGCATGCGTGCTCCTGGCACATAATAAACTCTCCCCTTGTGCTGACTGAGCAAAACACCAGAAGTGCAAAAAGTAAAAGTCAAATCAGACGCTGGTGGCTCTGAACGCTTGTATTGTACTGGAGCGCCCTCTGCTGTGTGTATCTGCTTACATATCGGAGTGTGAAGTAGAAATCCCGAGGGAGTCCAAGAAAGTTTCCAAAAAGACGCATTCCAAGCAACAGACTCACACGCTTAGCTGGCAGGAGAAGGGGAGTGTACTGTGTTTCTCCCAAGGTTCTGACTGAGACAAGCTTATTTTACAGTTGTAACCGCACATTTGCATTTGGAATGAACAAAATGTTACAAGATCAAGGCCAGCCTAGGCTATTAGTGAGTTTAAGGCCACCCTGAACTGTATAGCAAGACCTCGTTTCAAAAAAAAAAAAATTATCTATCTATATAAAATAAAGGAATAAAAGTAAAGATGATGAAATAAATGATGGATCACCTGCTATGAAATCCATCTCAGAAAAAATAGAAGCAAACTACACGCTAGAACATACCGTTACTTGAGATTGTTGGTATAGACATCTGAATGTAGATACATCTCAACTTATGAAGTAAAAAATTCATGCATCATATGTATTTTTAATAAACCAGATCATATGCCATGATTACTTAATAATCTTTCTATGAAGAATTATTTAAATAGCAATGATAAATACTGCAATTTATGATTATTAAAGTGATTTAAAATAATACATTTGCCTGAAAAGAATACATAATTGCTATATTAGTGTCTTAGACACTTTTCTCATTGGTAGGACACAATACCCAATACCCACAACTTGAAGGAGGAAAGATTTATTTTGGATCACATTTTGTAGAGGTTTCAGCCCATAGTTAGCTTAGTCCAAGGCAGGAGGGCATAACACAGGGGCATAGTGAAGGAATGCTGCTCTCTGCTCAGGCAGGGAAATGCAGGAAGACAAGAGAAAAGCCAGGAAGGGAGAGATAACCTTCCTGCCTCACACACACAGCAATCAGCCTCTTTCTGGCCTCCTAACGGCGAAGACATCTAGATATAAACCATAATAATTATATACTGTGGTAAGAAAGGAGAAATGGGCTGGAAATTTGGCTAAGTAGCAGAGTGCTTACCTAGGATGCTCAAGGCCCTGGGTTAAATCCCCTGTGTGTAAAAACATGTACACACACAGAGGAGATATGGGGAGGTAACTTGTCATCTTTGTAAAATTTGGTGTATTTTGTACTTTACAAATATATCCAAAGAACGTTGTTCAAATACTTTAATTTACAGAGCTTCATAGATACTGACACTATGCCAGAACTTTGGGGGGGGGGTTGTTGAGTATTACATATTATATGCAAAAAAATTTAAATAAGTTGTTGCCTCGAATTATGTTACCTTTCTTCTGGGAGTTTTCATTGGCTATGGCAGGCTGCTGTGGCAATAGCAATCTTGTATTACCATAATGTAATCAGGAATTTAGATGATTCAAATGCTGCTTTCAAAGAATTCTGGCTTGTGCTAAAATGAGTCAATTTGTTCCACTCTATCTCTTCCTCAAAACTCAGAATAACCATTGCTACAATGAGTTGTCTGTTTTTTTCGTTTTTTGTTCTTTGTTTTTTGTTTTTACCTTTTCAACTATCTGTCCTTACTCTAGGGAAGACTCTAGGGAAACCCAAATTCTGAAACTGCACAGCAGGAGTGAACAGAAAAGTTCCAACACAAACCCTCTTCTCAGAGGAACATGTGAAGTGTGCTGCAAGATTGTAAGTGTGGAGGTAGCCTCTTTTTTCCTTTCTTTTATTAATCACCTGGCCTTGTCCTGTAGCAAATCATGAAAGGACAACAGCAGTGGCAGTGTGGACATGCAGGAACCCAAACTCAGAGTAATGCATCTTTATTCCCAGAGGAACTGAAAAAGCAATCCTGTGATTTGAAGAATCTGTTACTTTTCTTTCTTTTCTCACTACCCTCTTCTCCTGAGGCAGATCCAGTTATGAGAGATGTAACACAGCAAGGCTAAAACCTCGACTTTCTACCAGAACTATGAAAAGGGTCCCTGAAGAGCCTTCGGGATGTTGTGGAAATTATGGAGAGGAGAGAACAGAACTGGACAAACAGATTCCTCAAATTCGGGTATGAATTCACCTCTGACCTCCCTAACTTCTTATAGACTAACCTGATATGAAAAAGTGTAATAAAGGCTTCAAAAACCAAATGATAGTGTAGGCCATTGCCCATGTCCCAGACAAGTCTCGGGATGAGGCACGTAGAGAATGAACCAAAATAGCACTGCAAATGTCATCAACTAACACAGATTCTTGGCCACATATAAAATGGAAATCACACATGGGCTGGTTCTGGAGACTGCTGACTCCCATCTACATTGTCTGATTTTTTTCTTCAAGGCCCTCTAAAGAAGAAGATCCCAGTATGAGCTTCCAAGATGTTACCAATTGGCCGAGGAGTCTTGCTCAATTTGTATAGAAATCATGAAATGGCAAAGTGTAGCTCTTTTAGCGTTAACAGCCCTAAGCTTTGAATGCTGTCTTGCTTACTTTTTTCTCATTGCTGAGACAAAACACCTGACACCCAAAGTGAAGGAAGGAGAGGTTTATTTAGCTTACAGTTTCTGGGGGTTTCAGTCCATACACAGCTGGTTCCAAGGGAGGGTGGCATGGCTGAGGCGCTGCAGTTCATGCTGGCTGCAAACGGCAAGAGCGAACTGCGCCAAAGAGGGAAAAACGCGCCAGTTCCAACCTTACGTTGTATGTTGGCTCCACCCCTGGGCGGTTGCAGAATTCACACCGCCAATCTCAGCATTACACAATGAATCAATCATAAACGTTAGATTCAGCTGCTTCCATGACTACATGAGGCTTGCGGGGGGGGGGGGGCATCTATATACAAACCGTAAGAAATGCCAAAGACTATCAGCAACTAATAGTTCTCATCTGCCAACAGCTACTAGTAGGTCTCAGAACTCTTCCAGTCACCACCACAGGAGAATGCTGCAGCAATTTCCCATCATTATCCACTATTCTCTGTTCCTAGCCTCTTCGATGTTACCAACTCATAACATACCAGCTAAGCAAGCTCTACTCAAAATAGAAATCATGAATCGACAAATCATCTGGAAAGAAGCTTGATTAGGACTTATGCTTCAGTGCAAAAGGAATAGCACATAAACTAAGGTTATGTGGAGGTTTCTTGCATAGAAAAAAAAAAGTCTGGCTCGTGAATGCACAGACTTTGTTTAGTCATGGGTAAAGGAAGGGCTCCTAGCAGGCTTAATGGAAGAGGGCTGCAGAGAGGGGAATCGTCCAGAGAGGCTGAAGAGTGAGTCATCCTGGATGCTGCAGAGCAGAGTCATCTGATATGGTCCTCAGTTGAACCCTACTACAATCACTAAAGTAAGTATCTCTCAGAATGACTATGGAGTGCCTAATTCAGCAGGGCTGGTTGCAGGTGTTGGGGAAGCCACAGAAGAAAAATTAAAATACCACTTAGAGACGGTCAGACCCTTCTCTCATGTCTTACAAAGCCTTTAAAAACACTGAAACCTTGTAAAAAAGAAGACAGATTGGGATTTGGAATCTTTAACTAGTCAGATTGATTATCTGCTAAAACTAAAGATCATATTGTCCAGAACACATTAACAAAACTCAGAGCCTCATAACGCATTTTGCAAAATGTCTAGGAAACCATCAAAATTGCTTTACATATAAAAAATAATGAAAGTCTCAATAATTTTCAGGAGCAAACACGATCAACAGATAGTGATCCAGAAATGACAAGATGTTGAAATTATTAGACAAAAACTTTAAAGTATGCATTCTAACTCCATGAAGTAAAAGAAACACTTTTTTTTTTCAGCATTGGGGACTGAACTCATGACCTTGCATTTGCCAGGCAGGTGCTTAAACTGCTGAGCTAGATCCTCGGCCTAAAGAAATACTCTTGAAATGAATGATAAGTTGAGAACAGTACAGAAATAGAGGCTATCAAAAGAAATTAGAAATAAAAGGTAAAATTTTAAATTCACAAATGGGCCCAATAGCAGAATGGAGATGACAGAAGGAAAGACCAGTAAACATAGGTTGATAGAAATCATCAAATATGATCAAGAAGGACAAAAAAATTTTTTTAATTTAGACATTTGTGGGAAAATGGATGTTGAGTGAAAATATAATGTTGAGTGAAACAAAATGTATGGTATCTCTCATTTGAGTGAGGCAAAGTATAAACAAAGAAACTGATAAAGAATGGATAGGAAGGGACAAGATGGATCTCTTGAAACAGGAAAGTGGTCCATAGGAATAAGGGTGGGAGTGAGGAGGCGGGGAAGGGTAAACATAAAGTCAAAGACATGGCATATACAGAAGCCTAATAACCCAATTAATGTAAACACTATAGGCCATAACATAAGCTAAGACAAATAATATCAACAGGAATAAAAAATGGAATAGAGAAACTGAAGAAGGGAGGAAAGGGGGGAGGGGGATTTTTGAAAGAGAAACAGGATTGGCTCTTCCATCCCTCCATCAGCAGGACCCAGAGACCAGCGGGAATGCTAGTAATACAGTAGGACCCAGCAAGGGCACAAACGATGAACAGGTGGGAGTAGTCACACAAAGAGTCCAAAGTAACAGTAACAGGTGGTAAGTTAGGTGAGCCAGCTTTGTGCTTGGGGATAATGACGTGCAGAATAGAAGTGAGTAGTTAGGGATGCACCCATTTTTTTTTTCCTATTCTTTTACTTTTCTGAAAGGTTAGGGAGAAGTCCAGGCACAGAAAACTAATCCCATCCCCCAAATCCAGAGACAAAGATCAGACCCAAACTCAGCACAAATCCACCTGCAATCTTAGCTAGAGCACACTTTCCTGGGATCCAGCTTGGACCTACCACAGAACTATTGACACTAGAGAAATTTCACTGCTTTTATTTTTCCATACCTGATTGGTTTTCCTCTTTGTATTTAGCTGGTTTAGTGTTTGAGAGGGTTTCGTTTTGTTTGTTTGTTTTCTGTTTTGCTTCCTTCTCTTTTTCCTCTTTGTTCTGTTTTGTCCTATTTTGTTTTTCTATTTGTAGGATTTTGTTTTGGGGGGGTATGGGCAGTTATTTTTGTTTCCTGTTTTGCTTTTTTTTTCTGTTTTCCTTTTTTCTTTTTTTTCCTTTTGTCATTCATTCATGATTTTGATCTCTAATCTTTCTTTTTGTTTTATTCTACTCATTCTCTTTCTCTCTTTTGTCAGCTATCATGTTTGATTTTATCATAATTTCATGTGAGTAAACATTCTCTTCTCTTTCTGGTTCACTTCAAAACTACTAGGTTTTCTCTTCCAATCTTTCCCTCTTATATCCTAAAATTACCCAAAACTTGAATGATCATCCTATGCCTTCCAACCTTGCTCCTACTGTATTTAACCTCATTCATCTCTCTGTCCTACCCTCTATCCCTCTTAAACCGCCCACACACACACAACAGGGTATAATCACTCTACTAAGTGGAAAATCATTGCATACAAGGTCCTATTATAAGTTGGGTTATATTACATAACTGTAGAACTTGCTTCTGTGGTTAAAGATATCAGGCTAACAGTTACCACAGTTTGTCAGCAGCCATGCTGTACTTGAGTCTATTGTTATTGCTAACTGTATGAATTTAACCAGGATGTCATACCTGCTGTAATCAGTTTTCCCCCCTATATGACAGCATTGTGATGCAAAGGGTAATAACCATCACCATAGTCCAGTACCAAAGGAACAGGCCGTGAGTCAAATAGCAACTTCATTTTTTTAATATATTGGGAAGGTAGGTTCTTGGGATAGACATAAAGACCAAGAATCACCTACATCTAGAAGACAATCTGAGGAACAGTTATCTCCTAGGAAAGCCTGAACCCCAGGGATAAAGCTAATGTAAGAAATCTACAACCATCACCACAGGAAACAAAATAAAATAAAAAATAGAAAATAGGAAAGGACAAGATGAAAAAGCAAAATGCAACCCCAAATGTCCAGCCTGCCCAGGACAATTCTAGATCACAAAGAGATAGAGGAATTCAGAAGCCAGTCACTGGAACTCTCTGAAATGATAGCAGCATAAGTGAAAAAACAAATGGAAGAAGCCATAAAGAAATAATATCTAAGGTGCAAAAAGAAATGACAATCAAAATGAAAGACATTAAAGCAAACACAGGTTAAAAAAAAATAGTAGAGCTCTAGAAACCATGAATGCCTAACATAGAAAAGAAAGGGAATCAATGAAACAGATCTAAACAGAAATCCAAGAGATTAAAAATTTCTTTAAAAGTATATGCAGCAGATTGAATGAAGGCAAAAATAAACTATCAGATTGAGAAGACAGAATTGTGCTGGGTAACCAAGAAAAGAAAGATATCTTAAACTTAACAAGAAATCAAAAAAAAAAAATCAATCCAACAGCTACAAGATGAAGCAAACAAGAACAGCATAAGCTTTATTGCAGTCACTGAGAATGCTGGAAACAGCACAAAAATCACTAAAAACCTCTTCACAGAAATAATGGCAGAAAACTTCCCAAACATGAATAAAGAATTTGACATACAAATAAATGAAGTTTACAAAACACCAAGTAGCCATGACCAAAATAAATCCACACCAAGGCATGTAATACTCAATATTCCAGAAATTCAATGCAAGAATGAAATATTAAAAGCATGTAGAGAAAAGAAACAGGTCACCTATAAAACTAATCCCATCAGAATCACAGAAGACTTCTCAACACAAGCCCTCAAATCAAGGAGAGCTTAGGGTGAGGTATTTGAAGCCCTAAAAGAAAACTATCTTCAAACCAGATTGGTATATCCTACAAAACTATCTTTCAAAATTAATGGAGAAATAAGATACTTCCATGATAAAGAACAACTGAAGAAATCAACTCTAGCCGGGTGTGGTGGCTCACGCCTGTAATCCCAGCACTCGGGAGGCTGACACAGGCGGATCATTGTGAGTTCAAGACCAGCCTGGGCTACAAAATGAGCTCAAGGCCAGCCTGAATGGCATAGTGAGACCCTGTCTCAAAAACAGGGCTGGGGATCTAGCTCAGTGGTCTAAGTGCCTGCCTGGCAAGCG